>AXCO02003112.1:0-26955 GCA_000473525.2 Anopheles melas | reverse complement strand
CACACACAAACACAAGTAACGTGGCAAAACAAGTGCACGGTGCGTTGAAAAAAAAAGGGTCCTATCTTTCTGTCCGATACTGTATGAATAAACGTAGCTTATTGGATTAGGATTATTAGGATTAGCTCACAAGGTAAATGTAAAGCAGGATTAGTTGTATATTTTATATTTTTATTAATACAAATCTTTATGTAATTTCTACACTAAATGGTTGGATTTATTTATTGTGATTTCTATAATGTTCTGGATAAATCGTGGTAATTCTATTCGGTCATCTATTTGACCGTTTTCTACAAAGCCAATATTGTCGTCCAGACGACCCTTTGTAGCAAGGTCATTTCTAGTAAAAATAAGTTAATGTGATTTTTGGAACGTATCCCCCAATAAATGAGTTGTTTTATGTAGCCTGATTGATGGTGGTGATACACAAAAGAATTGTGGTTTGGTTAAATGGTTACCTATACAAAAGGTGAAGTTCGTGAAGATATTTAGTTCAACTTCAGACTAATTCGACAACTGAAAAATCCGTGATATTAATAATTTTTGTTTCAATTACTGAAACAACATTAATGTGTTTCATTTAATGAATTTTTTAGTAATACAATGCAATATTATGACCACTATTTTGTGTGATCATTACTATCTACTATTTTAATTTAACTTAGTAAGACCAAACAATCTTCAATGTTCAAGCTTTACGCTTCGAATTGTTTATAAATAATCATTCCACTTCACAGTTGCACGGTTTTCACCTTAATAAACTTACCTTATATGTGCCCAAATGTTCCACTACACAGGGCAGGTTAGCATCGCGTCCCACGGCAACGGTAACATTCGGAATGGGTTGAGCAAATCTTGGCTCATCCATCATCACTGCGGAGCAAAGAAAAGAAAAAAAGCATTAGCAAGAAACAGAGTGCAAACAGAAGAACAAAAAAACCGCCTAACCCACGGAACAATCCGTTCCGAAAGGATAACGGCAAAATAACATATCAACAAAGGTCACCGATCGTTTCCAAATTATTTCAGCTCTGCCAAACGGACCCTGAGGGCCAATCGATATCTTTATGAAACAGTGAAGGCATTTGGCGAAACGGAATACAAAAGAGTTGTAAACACCCTTGCCCAGCACTGGCAGTTTGTTACATCTCCTTTCAGCTGCGTCACGGTGCGCATTCTTTGAACCTTGAATGAACCTTTTTGCCGCCATGCACCGAAGGGTACACCGATAAAAGATTACCCATCTGGCAGATGGTGCGCCGGCTACCGTTTGCAATAAAACGAATAAAAATTGTTACCATTTTGGATGAGCAACGAGCTGTATGGCAACGGGGGTAAAATGTGTCTTTCCCAACGCCTCAAGAGCTCGACGAACGATGTTTGGATATGGAAAAACAACAGCGCCCACCGAGATGCTTGGTACAAATTGTGCTGAGTTCAGACGTTTACTACGTTTGTTTGCCGCTATGGTGCATGGATCCTGCACTATCATATGCAAACACATACACACACCGACACTTGACCGGTTGACGGACGAACTTATGCAACTGTTTTGAGGATGATTTATTTAAAGTAATTTTTTGCTGTTATTATTTCAAACACTTCTAAGCGCCATCACCAGCGGGCAGACCAGACAGCATTACAAACGCTCATCCCCAACAGTACTGGATAAAAACGCCCGATGTTTGGGGGGAGAGTTTTCGTGCGAGTTCGTTAGTTGCATTCGAAATTGCAATCGGCATCGGGGGGTCTGAGCGGGCCATAGCGAAGTGTCCCGTCCATTTATCTCCCAGGAAAACCCTTCATTTCAGTCGCACTAGACATCAGCGTAGGCAACAACAACAGCAACAACAAATTCAACAGACAGCATCCTCGGAATGGAGCCACATTTCGAACAACAGTATGAAACAAACAATCCTTTCGTTTATCCATGCTGCAACGGAAAACGAACCCGATGATGCTGCAGGATAATTCCATCCGTTTATTCCGCTCCTGTCCGACCGCTTTGTGACACAAGAGCGATGTGACACATTTCGGGTTCGTTTTCCATCACACACCGGGACAATCTTGTCATTATACCGCTGTACTGTACAGCACGCTGTCTGTCTATGGGAGTAACGGTAGGGGGTTTCTTGTACTTTATTTTATATTTTGTCTACATTTTGTCTGCCTGCAACTGACTGCTAACAAAATCGCAACCGTTATCCAACCTTCGCCTCGAGACATATTCGTGCTGTTTCAAAATTTACATTTTCAGTCCCTTTCCCACTGTCGGTTTGTAGCAGAGATTGAAACGAAATGAGCAAATTCTTTATAGAATTTGAACAAAAGTTCAATAGTTATTAAATTAAACGACGGAAAAATACTTTTTAAGTACAAATCCTTCAAACACTTTTCCGAAGGCTCGCAACGTTCTCTGTATCGAATCGAATTGTTTTACTATCAGCTGAACTGTGATCTTCTAACATTAAACTAAGCCTCATCATACATTTTGTAGGAGCAAATCTTAAGCATTGTGATAGCTCCTCCCGGTGGAATTTATCTCCCCAAATCCCTTCCAAACAAAGGAACAAACAATACTAGGCTACAATGGCACAATACACGCACCCAACTGCACCGAAAGCCTTGGCTAAAGCAACGGCGCATTTGTTTGTTCCAGCTGAATCGTTTACGGATGATTTGAAATTTATTGCACTTCCTTGCAATAAGGTAGGCGGTTTATCTGTTTACCATTGTTGCACAGGCACAAGCAAAAACAAATCTCACCCACAAGCTTTCTATAGAACTCTGAATAATCCTCTGAGAGAAAGTGCAGCAACGAGATGGTTTTTAATTATAGCTGCCTTATTTACTATTTATCCAACTGTCTCTTGAAGCGATGGTGTAATCAAAAACGGTTCGCTTTCTTAAGGCTTACGGTAGCTTAGAACACTAATTGCTCCAATTTGTGCACTTGTATCTACCACATTGTGACTGAAGAATAGATATAGTTAATTTGATTAATATTTAAAACGCTCCATGTACAAACAACAGTTCGGTGCTATCACTTCCTTTAAAGCTTTCCACCTACAATGTATAATTTTGAGCTAAAATTGAACCAATTTCACCACACATTAATACAACGTATTTGATAAATGTGAAGATTCCAATTTCAAGAACAGAAACTAACTTTTTTTCCACGACTACGCAACAACTGGGAAGCAAAAAGCGGTAACTTGATATATCGCTCAACTTTCACAGCTCCTTTCACCGTGTCGGATATTTTAGGCAAATTTCATTCAACCATTTAACCTTTTCTGAAAACATCATAATAGCCCCACCCGACATACGGCACTCCCACGCCAAACAACCAGTTCTCGCATTATCTCACATATCGTTGCATATTTTCCGTTTTTCTTTCCCTTGCGAAGTTCAACCAAACGCTAAGGTACGAACGACTTAACCGTTCAGTGAGAGGGAGATCTTCGCTGGAAAGCGAAAACGGTAACAGCTGCTCTTTATGGGACGTACGTGAGCATCATGCATTATTGGCGCACCCCGGTGGTAAGCGTGTTGTACTGCGACGAGCGCGACCATGTCACACACGGATTACACATTTAAATGATTATCAAAGGATGTGCACAGTACGGTTGGGTTTCGGATCGTCGGCCTATTATTTATTGGCGAGCAGATAAAGCAAGCGCTCTGAGAGGCTTTAAAGAAAACCGTCAAAACCATCGCTGCGTCGTACGCAACGGATTCAGTACATTTCGTTAAAGACTTTCGTTGGTGAGCGCGCTTTTCGCTTCAACGTCGTTCTATTAGACTTACAAAGTTTCAAAATTGGACAAAAAAGAGCTGCTTCAGGTTTGCTCCAAATACTATGTTCCCTCCAATTCCTACGCCAATGCAGAAGTAATCGATTATTGACTGGCAGCATTTCAAACGAACACAATCTGGGTCACGATCCCCGCGAATTAGAAACGGACAGACACTGCAAACTGGGAAGCTACTACTGGACAGCAATGTTGCATTACTCGCACTCGCTAATGCCACCGATAAACAACACACATCGTGTCAGATTGCCGGAAATATATTGCATCTCGTAAAATGGAAACTCGTATGATTTATGTACTCCCGATAAGATCCCGGGCGCCTAGTCGGCGGGGAAAGTGTTCAGCACGTGCCCACGCAGGAGGTGTCGGTAGGAAGCGTGCTTCAACACGGGTGCCAGTCAAGTCCAAATATTGATATTGCTTTTACGGTGCATAAACAACCCGTATCCTCCTTCCATCGCACCTAAATTGAATGTTAAGACCGTAACCTCGGTGAAACAGGTCCGATTGCTGCTGCTCCAGAGATCGATATTTCCCATGCCATGTGCAACAATTTCTGGCCGGCTGCAGTGCTGCTTCGCCCAACTGGATAAGCCTTTCTAAAGTGGACTGAAAACTACATAAACGCGCTTTTGTAGATGAGAAAAAAGCACGAAACCTAACAAGAACCAATGATGATGCTCTTTGTGTGACGAGTCCCTTTGTGTCATTGATTCTTTGCTAGCAAAAAGCTGCTCCGAAACCATTTGCACAGAAACTGCTCCCGTCTGTGTGCGGTGAAAAATGTCTTATTAGCAAACGAATACCTCCCGCATAGAGCGCTACTGTTTTATGTTTAGGTCAATGGTACTTTTGCATTCTTTCCCGGGGGACGAGGACTCTTTTGCGCTGCTAAACGAGCGTTTGCCAGTAGATGGTCCTTTTGTGCGCCAGTCTTTGGGCGGAACGCTGTTCGCAAGGAAACGGAAAGCAAACATTTGCCGCCCGTGTTTTTCGCGGTACAGTCGGGTGCTCGTTTATCTTCACGCGCTGCTCTTGTAGCTGCTGCCAAACAGATATCGCTCTTGTAGTTTGTTTGTGAGTGGCTGAAACTTAAGAACAATGACTGCATTTCTTGGCGATGCAACGAGGGACTGACTGTGGCAATGCACCCGTGGGAGCAACAAAAGGGAACAGAAACAGCAAGCAGCAACTCACAATTGTTATTTCTCGCTTTGCCTTGTTGTGTTTGAAGTGTGTCATTGTGGTGGGTAAACAATCGGTTCTCGAAAGATATTTGGTAAAGCTAAATAAAAAATAAAAACGAATGGCAGATAAATGACTGCGAAGGCTAGAAGTGAGAGTTGTGAGCGCTATTGTTATTGTGGTAAATCAGTTGTCAGTTCGGTTGGTTTCTATTAGCTTATGGGAGCGTTAAGGCAGCTTGCTATCAACTGATGTTGAGATTCTGTTTTTATTTTCAAAGTTTGATCATATTTCACTTATTAATTTACAAACTACTGTCATCGATGGTTTTAATAAGACACCCTTCCTGGTACAGCTTCCTGGTTTTTATTACAACAGAAAAAATTCATACATCAATCAGCTGCCATTTAAAGACATCTATCCGATTCCCATCGCAACCCTTTAGTGCTCGTCAGACCAAGCAAATGGGAAATGAAATTGAATATCTTGGTTCTCTTCTTTTCCAATCGTCCGCCTCAACGGTTTGATTCCACAAAGCGAACGTCGTGCACTAATTGGCATTCAAATTGATAGATCTAATCAAAGCTGCGATACATAAATCTCTTTGTCGTTTAAAATTTGATGCGTTGTTAACGGTTCGAATGTGCAAGCTGTTTAAGTGTAAATTATTGGGGTATTATTATGCTCACTCGCTTCTACTAGCATTTGTATGGGTCTTAAAGGTGTAAGTGGAGTATTTCGAATATGGCCGCTGAATAGTAGCTTACAGCGAGCGTTGCCAACAAACTAAAAATCATAATGAAGTAATTACGATAGTTTAAGGAGCAAATGGTACATCCATTTTATTCTGATTCATTTTTGTATTAATACAATTTTTTCTAAATCATTGAAAATTGACTGATTAACTAATCATTACATCAGAATTTTAAATAATATGTTCATTAACAAGCAACTGAATCAAAGCGATGAAACAAATAAATATTTGAAGCTAGAACAGCACAATGGAAATGTTATCAAATTCAAAATATCAACAGTATTGCTTCATGAAACCTTCTTATGCACTTAAGAGCATATGATTTTTACAGAAGCACCAAAACTATACGTACAACGTAGTAACATTTTGCGTCCAAAATAAAACCTAACATAGGAGGAAATTCCGACGTAGGAATGAATGATTCCATAAAACTTAATTCTTTAATTCAAATTTCATGAGAATCTCGCATACAGTCGAGTGATATTCGGTGGCTGAATAATTTCCATAGCAAAAAAATATGTATATGCTCCTCTTTTATTGAACAAGTAATACAACTGGATTTAAAAGTAAGCTTTCAGGCATTTCAAATTCCATTATTTTCCGAGAAGCATCAAAGAACAAAACAGGTACCCAAAAGCCGGATTGAGGCGTTCATCACGCGCTCTAGCGATCCTGTAATAGCCGCCTGCAGTATTTATGATGGCATTGCAGAGGCACCACCGAAAGAGCAGCAGCACCATGAATATATAAATGCCTGCTCACTGGGCAACATGATTTCTGACTGCGTTGGCTGGCTTCTAGAGCGTCTGGCGGCGCACAGGACGCGAAGAAAGGCACCGCACGCATGCAGCGGTTACGTTTTCAGAGGGATGAATCATGTTTCACCACCAGCGATAGTGCCATCTCGCTAATGAAGTGCCAAACGCGTTTTGGACGAAGCGGTAGCCACTTCAAAAGAGAAGATTCGGGGGAATTTTATCGTGCTGCTCCTCGAGCCAAAGTTTCATAATTGTCAAAAGCCATGGTTGCTGCTGATGCTGCTGCTGCTGTGGTAAGATGACTATGCAGCAACAGTACTGTCCTTCTGTTCGAAGCTGTTCGGAAGGGCAAGAGAGTTCGCCGCCGGTAGCTGCCAGGTCGAGACGGAGGTGATAATTTTTCGAATCGTTCGACACGCCAAACCTCAGTCCCAAAGTGGGAAAGTGAACGGTTTCGCGGTTGCCGGTTGTTTGCCGAAAACCAATGGAGAAGGTTGAAGCAAGATGGTGCTCCTCGGCGACAAAAGTGATTCTGCAATCAACGCAGCAGCTACATCACAAGAAGTCCCAGACGGCAGTACGGCCTGCTCTGTGCAACGGTTAGCGTCAGTACATACGGTCGATGCCGGTACCGATGTTCTGCATTTATGTACATACTAAATATTCTCCTCATCATTGTGGCGGTGATAGCAAACAGGTTTTCCAGAACAGTTCACCACTCTCACCACACATAGGCCCTTGGACCTGCCCTCACGACACAGCGGCACAGTTCGGCACACTGCCAACGACATTCCGATACAGCGAACCAACGTACAGAGCGAGGCCACATTTTCTTGTCGCTAGTGAAACCATCCCGTGACAACGAAGGAAAGGTAACGACAGAAGCCTGTTTACCTTTAAATTTTCACCTCACCAATGCACGTGTATGCTCGCTTCAAGATGACGATGATGGAGCGATAGATAGGCAGATAGATCGAGGGTGGTCCTGGATCGGTGCATCCGCACCAAAAGGTTCCGAGTTTCGTTTGGCCATCGTTCGGCCTAGACCTAGACATCTGAGGCACCTTTGAACGATTTAATCGTTGATCTTGGTGCTGCCTCTGGAACGAACGGTAGAACGGTGTTACCTGCGTTCTGACAACAAGTGGCACAAGGTTTTGGTTTTGGTGTCCTCCGGCAAACATATTTCACCTTCCCTACTCTGGTGAAGATAAATTATGTTCTCTGCATTTGCATTCGACCAGAATTCATATATTTTCCACTATCTATCTCCCAACGTTTACTTGTTTATGTGTGCTGCCATTGCCTCAGTGTGTTTGTGTGTATGTGTGTGTGTGCAACGGCCTGTTTTTGGTGGTGCCTCGTTTTAACTCTTGTAGGCGAACGTAAGTGTCGTCTTCCCACGCCATTTTCACCTTTTTTACCCCTTTCGAGCACCCCACATGGCCATTCGCTACATTCGAATGAAACATCACGAAATGGCTCGTAGCAAATGTGCCGTATGTCCTGCTCGTTGGCCAGTGAACGGGTCCGGTTCGTTAGGATGAATAAATGTTACCATTCTTCAACGGGAATTGCTTCGGTTTTGCACGTTCTGCATGCTTTGTTTCGTAAAGCGGAAAAGTGGTAATTCATAGAAACCTCACCCCAACGTCCATTCCCTGTATGATCGTCATTCTCTTTTTTATATGTGCTTTTCAAGATTCACACTTTTGTCGCTCAGCGAGTGTTTTTTTGCATTGTGTTTTCCCGTCTTGCTAATGAGTACATTAGTTTGCACTACAATTAAGTTGATAAACCAATGTACTCACACGTAAGGTTTTTAAGGGTTATTCACACGTAAAGTGTATATGTATGTTTTTTTTGTGTTATGACATCTCATCACATTGTGTCCAGTAGGGAAACTAACTAATTAACTATGTAATTCCATTTTTTTAATTATATTTGTTAGAAACTGGCGCTCCAACCAAAAAATAAGAGAACAAAGTGAATTTGTTAGGTAAGCACTCAGGGTGCACCAAAAAAATAGTTTTTTTCTTTATTCTCCGTTATCTTCGCTCTTGGGTGTTTTTATCGCAATTCTCCTATTTTGCGCGGTTTTCTCCCTTTTTATGCCTATGTCCATACACAAAAACATCGCCTTAGCTGACAGTTTGTTGGAACCTTATAACAGTTTCCAACAATATTCATTACACTAGATAGAGAAAAGCAATGGAAAATTAGTCTAGATTCAAAATAATGTATTATTAACAACTATAGTATAACCTTTTAGTTGGGTTGTTCACTAATTGTTTAAGTTATAACGAACCAACAAGGTTTCGTTTGCATAAAGACACACTATGTTAGTCATGTCCACCATGGCAGACATGTTAATGAATTTTACTTTTACCCCTAAGTTTTAAGAATACAATTTTTCTGTGCTCATTTTTATTCATTACATTCACCGTCTATCAAACAACCCAACTATCGATTGCGAACTCACTAGTTGGTACACAATCGTATCCCAACCTGTGAGGTCATACTGTATTTCCGAATAGTTTCATATTAGGTAGTAACAAAATCAACTACAAGAACTGTGCCTGTGCCAAACTTGACCATAATGTTGATAGTCTCAAAAGCAATGATGATGGTGTTGCAGATGATCATATCCACTAGACGAGCAGTAGACGACGGGTGCAAAAGAAGAAACGAATCTAATTAAATCTATCTCTCTCAAAGTTTCATTTGACGCTTGTCTGCCATGCTAAATGATGCTGGACTTTGAGATCAGTCGGCGCAAAGATTGTGCTTGGACCGAAAGATAATTTCGGACAAACTTTTACCAGCGACCGGTTACGCTTCAAGGCAAGACAGAATTTCAACAGATGGTTTCAAGAACGCCGAATTCATTATGGTATCAGAATAATTGAGCTTAGCACAACGTTCACATTGAACGGGAAACGATGCTACGGAAGATTTCTCGGGCCACGGATCAGTAAACGAAGGCTTTTCACATTCATTAAACTAATGCTTTGGAGCTACGGTGAACCAGTCATGGCAGTCGAAAAAAAGGGAATTACATTTTACCACAGCTGTTAGAACTTACCATGTGTGACGAGTGTGACCAAGTATATCATAAACAGTACATTCCTGTGCGTGAATCGCTTCGGTAGTAGCTTGAGGGCTAGTAGTATTAGCTTAACTGTCTGTAGGATTAACATTTTGGGTTTGATTTGTCACTTAGTCACATGCACAAAACTTTCACTCTGCAATCGACTCTCATCTGCACTGTGCACTCGGTTAAGTTGACGGTTGATTATGCAGCTCCCATGATCAAAGATCACGTTCTTGCGTGCACTAAGTTATGGGTGCGTTTCATCTTCTTACTGATGAGATAGTTATACACATCAAAGAACAAAGCGAATGGAGTTGGAAGCAAATATCGTCGTTGGAGAAAGTTAACAGGATATGTATCTAGTTCTGGAAATAAATAGAGAAGCAAAAAGTTATAATTATAAACGTTTTTATTTAAAGCGTATTTCACTATGCATATCAATATTACTAAGCACTACCGCGTATTAATTCCAGTGTTAATTATTCTAATAATAAGTAGATATTTCTAGCCAAAAGTAAGACTTTTTTTAAGGTCTGAATTAGAGCGAATTATCTTGCTTTAAATATACTTTTTAGCTTGGCAACATGCATCGTAATACAATGGCAAATGATCAAATTTTCCTGAACAAAAACATTTCAAAAAAATTATCAAATTTTCCTGAAGTTGTTAGTTTTCCTAGTTTTTCTGTACTTGGAAAGACATCTAAATCTTTTTGACTTTTTTTTTAATTATTCACCGATCCCACAGAAAAGATTGAACAGTGAAGATTGTCACTTAAGAGTCTGTATGTATGCCAGTACCTATGACAATATTTATATATGCTTTTATTACTCTAATAATTTGTATCTTTGCTTGCAATGTTTGTCTATTTTGTAGGGTTTTTATGCATGCTTATTATGACTTTATCTTTATTATCTCTATTGTCTATTAGACCTTTTCACCATTAGTCACAGTGTCCTCTTAAGTATCCAAACGCATCATTGGCAAGACTCTAGTTTGTTCACTTCTCTTTTAGTCGTTAATTAGTCACAAATCGCAATATGGCTTCAACAGGCCTTATTTGCTTAAGGTAATTAATTAGGTTAATAATTCGAAATTTGTGTTAATAATTATCGTTTTATTTATTTTAGTTAAACTGCACGCAACATTTGTTTGTGTTTGTTATTTGATAAAATAATCTTCACTGAGGTCTCCTTAAAGCAATCAAACTTATACCCTTTGGAAAATCCGCGTCCTGACTATGGGCATGTTTCACTATACGTAGAAACATGGCTTGGAAAATATATTCGTTTAAATCGGTCCTTGTTTGCCTGGATCTCTTTGCTAACTGAATATTTTGGCAATGAATTCGATTTCAAACATTTGCTGCAAGAAAAAGGAACGATCAGAAATCGATTCCTCCAAATAGGGTTTTGCTAAAACAAAACGAGCGTAAATTTTACTCGTTTTCCGAATACAGCGAGGGACATGAAAACACAATTCGAAGAACATAGGTTTCGTTCGCTTACATATGTAAATGTGAAAGTTTAAATATCTTCCGGCTGTGGGTAGCAGAGATCGATGGTAGAGGTCGAGGTAGCGAAATCGGAAAGCTTCTACCATATCGTACGTGCCAGTTTACGAAGGATTTCCAGCCGGAGAGTTTATGAATATTTCATAAATCGCATGACGTGGCGCAGCAGCTTAGCTGGTAGTTTTCCCTCGAGGTGACGCAGTGCCGGAGTTGATACGAAGCGTGAAATGGCTTCCGGCACAAATGGTGTTTCCCTTTGAATCCGATTCAATCGATGGAAAGATATTTTTAATCAGATCACTTTAAGACGAATCCTGTATCATGCAGTTTGTGATTCGATTGCTTCCGTTGTAGGAAAATGTTATCGCAACCATAGCAACGCATCAGCAGACGGTTTTTGCTACAGACTATAGAACGTATTTTAATGATGAAAATTAAATAAAAAAATGAATTTAATTTAAAAAAAAATAAATTCAAGTTTTACAAATTCAATCATATGTTTATATCTCATGTCGTTAATACAAAGTTTTGTAACTTATATACTGATGGAATTTTCATAACAGTGGCACTGCGAGCCGCGAAACATGCAAACTGCAAATGTGCTGCTGCAGAGCCGTCAAACAACATGGTGAACACTAATTAAAAAATACCAAACATTTTTCATTATACCGCAATAATATCGGAAAACTTCTTGCGGTGGAAAAATGATGTACGCTGTGAATGAAAAAGCAATAAAAACTTCGTTTGATCACACATGCTTTTAGCGCTTCGAACATAGCGAAAGAAATCAATCACATGTTTTGCCCATGAGTGTGAAAATAATGAATTTCATAATTAATTATGGTAAAACTGTCATAAAAGTGAAGGTAAGTTTATTTTAAAATAAAGTATGCATCGTATTTTGTTTTTCATAATTATGTGAAATGAAACTACGTAAAGATAAATTGTGATACATCTGCAAAATGTTTTGCTATCGTATAAGATGAGTTTCAATCACACACGATTTGCTTTAGTATTCGTTCTTGAAATGAAACCAAAGAAGATTTCACTTGAATTTTGCCATCGAACCAAAGGAGCCCTTTCTGTTATCACCACTCTTGCTTAACCACAGAATCCTCACCCACAGTACGAAGGGTTCAAAATCGATATTTGATGCATTAAATTTAAATTATTCATACCATGTGCATGGCATTCCGGGGGGCTCACTTTTCCCAAACCGTTCCCTCACTGGATCCATCGCTGTGAGGACACTGAGCCACTGCTAAAGGGAGAACCCGATACGAAATAATCAACAAAACAGCGGGCTAACCATGGAGGTGTTGTAAAAAAGGATTTTATCTCAGCAACAAATTCCGGTTGTGTCGAATTTCAACGCTTCGTGGCCAATCTACCAGATACGTTGTGTTGGTGGTGTAAAAGTTACTTCGTATCTTTTTATTCGCACCGCAGGATCGGATGTTGCAGTGTTTGTTTCGACATTGTTTTCGCGCGCTACAATTTGATTCGATCTCTAGAAATCTATCGAACACGTCGTTCTGTGACGGCAGGAAGCCTCAATTTAAAATCCACTACCCATTTTCATCTCATCCGTCTGTGTCTAGCATCATCATCATCATCACCATCAGTGAACCAGAAGCATTCCAGCCACAAACGCACCTGCCAACAGAAGCCATTATTGCGGTTTCATTGCAAATCGATCTTACAACCACGCAACGTGGCTGAGACCCACTCGCACTCGCACTCTCAGCTCTAAATACGACCCATTTTATTGCATGCCAACCACGCAAGGCAATCTAAAACCTCTGATTTTCGACTCCGGTGCAATTACGCGGATCAACGTATTTCACAGTGATACGTCACCCTTGGAAGACTAGCACCGTTTCGCATTCAGCAACATTGCTGCTACTAGTTCTGCTCAACCTTTATTTACATTTATTTCCATAATTGACGTAAGCTAAAACAATAAAATTTCCTTCCTCTTTTTCCACGCTAGCATAACCAATATAGGACAGCTTCGGTATCATCGACGATTCAAACAAAAACGAACCCAGTAAAACCGCACACAAACACACAAAAGTATATGAAATTTTCGAACCCTGTTCCACCGGTAACATTTTGCGATGTTGTGTTGGCGGAAGCGGAAGGGAACGTGGAGGAACAGTGGAGTAGAAATGCATCGCTTCAAGCGTGGGAGCTTAAATCCGCTCGTTGTCGGTGCAATAAACTACCGAATGTATTCGGACAATAATCGGAAATGTTTGTTATTTACCACCGCTAATAACTGAATATACAACCCACCGTCGAGCCGAGTGAAAACAAATTCTATTTAATTGTCTAGCAACGCACTCATATTGTACAGAAAACGAAGGGGCGCAAGCAAATCGCTTCCTATCGTTCAAATCGTTTTTTTTTATAATTCAAAATTCGAACATTGCCTGATCTGCTTACCTGAAGCAGATAAGCGAAATATGAGCCAGTTTATGTTTAAAATATGGATTGGTTTCACTAAACATATTCTATAACATTCAAATAATTTTCATGTTTGCAAGCGTAATTGTTTTGTGGGTATCAATTTTAAAAATACTGGTTTCAACTATCCGGTTTCAAGTATAGGAACTTGTCTAGATATTGAGGAGATAATTTTGTATAGATCCATACAATCAAAACCCTTTAAAAATTTACTCCTTTCACTGCAACTTCTTCCTCAAGAAGTTTTATATTTGACCCCATGCATGGCTGATCTTTTTTGTCCTGATCAAAGCATTGGGTATGTTTACGAATGAAAATGTCTTATTTGTTAAGTTAAGTCTTAAACCATAAGAAAATATCATATATTATAAAACATATTTAACAACTGGGAATAATTAACATTGTCCATAATGAAGGAATAATTCATATTATTTTCGATCGCTGACATATATCCGGTTATAAAACTGTCTTATAGCTGATTGAGAGTACTGATAAAAATCATTCATGAATGCATGCCGTTTATTTCACCCAAATAATTAAAGAAATCAGGCCTGTAAAGGCCGGTAAAATGTATTTATGAGGTGCTGTACCAAAAGCGAGAAGACTTATCCATCAAGTAGTGTAGATATCTCGTTGATCTGTCTCGTGGCACAGTCGTCTACTCGTACGACTTAACAACATTCCCGTCATGGGTTCAAACTCTGAATGGACCGTGCCTCTGTATGCAGGATTGGCTATTTTGATATGGATTGGTTGAACAATAAGTCACTGGAGAGCCTTGGCCATTAATGGTACAGACAGGCCTTGACCGACCACAGTGCCTAAGAAACAAAAATGAAAATACCTGGATCAGCGTACGGCAAAAATCTATTATAATTTCACTACAGCTCCAAGGAAAGAACCAAATTAATAATCCAAGCAATTAATATGAGTGCAGGTTATATGATTCTTTGAACCACCTGGAAACTAAAAGCAAATCGCGAGTCGTATTTGCCAATTGCTGACCTGTTCAGCGATCGTCAATATCGTCGATATTCAATATCGCTCAGCTGAGTTAAACGTTTCTTTCTCTGAAAACAAATCTCTAAGTGAAGATATAGCCGCAAGTCAACTCTTTTAAGCACAAGAGCAATACGAATAATCATAATACATTACATACCCTAATCAAGTATCAAATATTACTGCATGCTACGACAAACAAAGCATTTCTCAATAATAAGTCGAACAAGCTACATATGCTTCAATCCTTAAAAAAGCCCTATTTAAAAAACGAAGGCGTAGTCTTGTTTTAATAGAAATATTTTTTAAACAGAATAGAAACATAAAAATGTTACATTCATTTCAACTTGTAACATGATTGAATTACTAAAATTGATTTTCTTCGAGTTTTTTGGTTTTTTAAAACATGACTTGAATCATATACTAAATAAAAGTTTGGTAATAAAATATCCATACAATTTTGACACAACTTTTAGTAGCACAAATTCTTCTTAACAAAGAGACAGGTGACAGAGTAGGGCATATTCCACAAAGTAGCGAAATTTGTCCTATTTAATTTGCAATCTAGATATGGTGTTTCTTTCTTCTTCTTTGGCTCAGCAACCGTTGTCGGTCAAGGTCTGCCTGTACCACTTGTGGGGCTTGGCTTTCAGTAACTAATTCATTTCCCCCCATAGCAGGATAGTCAATCCTACGTATGGCGGCACGGTCTATTTGGGGATTGAACCCATGACGGGCATGTTGTTAAGTCGTACGAGTTGACGACTGTACTACGAGACCGACTTAAGAAATGGTGTTTATTGTAGTGTATAAATAAGTTTGAATGATTCTGCTACAACATGATTCTGTTCACATAGTAATGTCGACCATAAATAGTCTTGAGCCTAAATATACAGCAGCTTATAAAATTGATTTTATAGTGAACTTTTTTTCAGTCATCTTTCAAAATCATGACCTGTTCTCAAGCTAGGCTTAAAGTTTTGATGTGTTTTGATAGATAATCTTTCTGAGCTTCAATGAGAATTTTAAAAGGGAAGCATTTCATATGTTGCCTGTCTTATTTTGACCAAAATGTTCAATAAATATCATGATTGGTTGTTTAACAATTGATTGTAGTCGTACATTTTGTATACATTTCAAACAATCAATCGACAATACTATCTTGTGCAAACAATCGACAATACTATCTTGTGTACAACATTTGGAATGAAGTAAATAATTTTAAAATAAGCAATACGAACTTTTTGAGGCTCTATTTCTGAATTTAAATCTTTTCCTTGTTTTATATTTTAAGGCTTCTTCTTCTTCTTCTTTTTGGCTCAACAACCGTTGTGGGTCAAGGCCTGCCTGTACCACTTTTGGGCTTGGCTTTCAGTGACTTTACTTAATGGGGGGATTACCCCCATAGCAGGATAGTCAGTCGTACGAATGGCGGCATTTGGAGCTTGAACCCATGACGGGCGTGTTGTTAAGTCGTACGAGTTGACGACTGTACCACGAGACCGGCTTAAGTATTTCATTCTTAATTATCATGGATTCTTTAAGATTTAATGGGTTGCTTACAAATGTCGCAATTCTCACCTAAAAATCTATTTTTAACTAAGAGAATCTTTACTTTAATGGAACAAAACCATAACTCTCTAATTGTCACAGAATAGACCGGAGGAATATGAACCGTACAAGAAGGATTCGGCTCATTTCGGCGCGTTCAGCCAACAGACTTTGGGTAATTTTTTGAGAATAAGATTTTAGATTTATTTAATCTACGATATTTATTTAAAGCGCACAAGTATATTTTTTTATTATTTCATGTTAGAATAAACTTAATTTTGATAAACTAGAAGATGAAAGCTTAACTTAATTTTCAAAATCCCTTCCCCTACAACATACCTTAAATGCACACATGTAAAGTGTTTTACATTGCACATGTCTTACTTATATACATTATTTTTAGTAAGCGTGTTATTTCGATTGCATCCGATGTATACGTAAAACTTTCACACTTCAATTTCATACACTTTACGTGATATTTTTTCACATCCGGCAAACCACACTCACCAATAAGTATCGCTGGGAAGAGCTAACAGAATTAAGCAAACATTCACAATTCCCGCGCACAATTTGAATAACGGACATTCTCTCATTTGTGTAGTTTTGTTTTTTTTTGCGATGCAGTTTTGCTTCAACTACAGTGAAATCCATACACCAAAGTATCGTTTTGGTGAAACGTAACACTGCACTCATGCAAACAATATTTTGTTCAATTAAACTTCACTTGCGAGAATCCTCCGTGCGCGCTGGCACAAACGATGCATTTCTCTTTGCATTGCTTTTATGGTTTTATTTTACTGAAAATCAAACACAAACGCTTATCCTGCAGTCTCGCCAGATTGTAATTAATTTCCCTTCTGCACACACTCCCAGACACATACACATACAGATGAAAAACACGATACTAGCGAAATAAAAACAAAATGATTAAAAAAAAGCTTTCAATCCACACCCCAACGCTTCTCCATATTTTTAACCATATCCCTCACAGTTTTTTTTTGTATCCGGAAACAATTATGATTGGCGGTTCGCCTTTTCCTTCCGTCGCAGTCTGCACAGTAGGCATGCTGGATTCTCAATGACACTTTCACTTCGCCGGTGCAATGCTATACAAACACATGAGTGTGAGTGTTATCTTTTTATTTCGATATTATCATTCATCTTCTGCACGCGCTTTGTACAAGGATTACCGCTTTCGAACAAATGGACCACCACTTTCCTCCTCATAGGCATCTCTTGCAACCATCACCTTTCGTACATAAATGTATATTTGCATTTAAGAGAACATGTTGCAAAAGCTGCAAAACATTTTAAATAAAAAAATGATAAAAAGGAACACAACAAAGCAAAACAGACAAATAAATAATAGCAGCCATAAACAAAAAATGTACGAGAGAAACCGGGAATGAGATGCTCAAATGTACCGACAAAAGACTAAAAGCCAACGGCAGTAACAAATCACAGCGTCATCAGCGTAAACTACCGTCATTGCTATTTATGCGCGCGGGCTAGGATGCATCACGCTCGATGATGCGGGATGGTACGCGATGAGGATGCACTTTTTGTGTGCCATGTTCGAAGCCATCCCAACCCATAGCAAAAGCATCCAAATCAAGCAGCAGAACGGATGGATTGCAGCAATGGCAAGAACGAAAGAAGAATGCAAATGATGATGGCGATGGTATCCAAAATCCGTACGCACAAAAAGCGAGAGTAGTGGAGGAATTTTTGATACTCACGATCTACACTCTTTGCACACACTCATACACAGACAAACTCACTCACAAATATCCAGGCGAAAGCACAGACGCACAACTGTTTTTATAACTCTTCTTTCATTCTCCATGCACATGCACGCAAATAGAGCGCAGCCGTTGTGTAGTAGTGTGTTGCATTTTGCTACGAAATGGTAAACTATCCACGTTGAAATGTCACCCAAAATACCACGTTTTCACCTGCACCACTTGCATCTGTGTGCATCGAGACAGTCCTACTAAATGCACAAGGTCGTGCCACGATCACGAGGAACGCATCAGCCTCCGCGATGTCGGTGCGCGCTCTTCAAAAACATTCCCATCGGCGGCGAAAGTTACGAGGCGACTGAAGGAATTTGGCGAAGCAAAGCTATTTACCAACATCATTGTGACAGTTCGGCTTCAACGCAGACAGATAGTGTCCAATCGCTTCCGTTCGGCAGCCCGAACGCGAAACCGGATGCAGTTCGGCTCCAGGGACTCTGTTCGGATGTTTTGGGACACAATCCGCAACATCGGTGGGATTCGTTAGTTTACACGCTTGGAGATGTGCCGGGTCGGGGAGAATTCAAACAACCGGCAAACCGGCATAACCAAGTCACTCGGTCCTCGAGCACTGGAAATGCTTATTCTTTGCATGGGGAAGTGCAGGAGAAAACACGAACACAGCATCCTCGACGCAAGCGCACTTACCTACAGTCGAATGCATTCAGCATCAGTTTCCTTTGAACCAGTGAATTTTGTTCATTTCTCGTGAACATTGTTTGTGTTGGCACTCAAATGAAGGGGAAACATGGATGAAGTAATAAACGATTGTTGTAATAACGACAACAAGCAAACGGTGTAAAGATATATTTACGGTGTAAAGCCATATATTTTTTTTCGCAAACTTGCGTTGTGATTATTTAATTACAAGAATACAATATTAAATGTTTTGAACATATTTTTAGGTTAATAAATCTGCAAGTGTTAAGTTATAAATTCCTCGATATGCACCTAAGGACATACTGTTTTCAACACAATTCAGTTTTATTTTTCATTATATGAAAATGATTAAACGCCACGAGGAAATCGAAGAAAAACAAACAAACACGTCGATCATATTCTGTTTGCTCAAAACTCTTGTACTGTAACTTCACACCAAATCATAATATCGGAGTTAAACTAAGACATTTGTGTATCAAATCATTTTAAAATGTTCTTGAAATAAAGCATTCACCTCGCTTTAGCAGGTACCGTAACTAAGTGCTTCGCAATCGAATAAGTTTGTGGTGATCAAATCACCGTATCCGCATTCGTGCGCTTCGTGAAAATAAAAACTCAAACACAATACTTTCCTCTACGCGTCTAAAAAGCTTTAGATTCAATTTAAAAACCACCATCCCCTTGCTACTCTGCTCTGGCTCTGTGCTGTCCTCTTCTCGAAGTGATAGATAAACCGAGATGAAGTTTAAAGGAAAAATAATAAAAAGCGAGCCCGGAAGAGTTCTTCTTTTGCGATTGTCCGATTCGATCGAATTGTTGCTTTACTTGCTGATGCGACAGCGCCGTGAGTACGAAAATGTAAGGTGAAGCGTGAAGACAACCTTCAAACTCGAACTAAGCGCTGCTTTGGAGAAAAACGTTCGTAAGGTGTCTGCATATTTTCTATTTTATTTTTTTCAGAACCTAACCTCTTGGGATGGAAGAAACCACTTGACGTACTTTATGTAGACAATTCAGTTTTTCGTGCATTTTGTTTTACTTCTGCAGGGATGTCGAAAAAACCCAAACAAACACCTAGAAACGATTTAGCTGTGTGTAGCAAGTAAACAAAAGAAAATGCTTTAACCCGCTCAATTTTGCAATGCTGCCGAGCAAGTACAATCCACTTCTTTTATTTGTATAGGACAGTTTACCATTAGGCAAAAACGAGGCAACAAAAGTTTGTCGTTATATTTTGTTTTGTACCAAATCCTTCTGTAAATAGTTTTTTGAGAATGAAACTTGAATCAAATATTCCTTCACGTTTAATCAAAGCGTTGCTGTGAAATCATATTTCAATTTATTAAATCTTGATATTGTTATTAAAAGCGTAATGTTTTATTATTGAAGAATTTTAGCTTTATTCAGCCAAACTTAGTTTAAACAATAGGTGAAATAATTTGTTGTAGCTATTCAATGTTTTAACATTCTGCGTCACGATGATATTTTCAAAAGATACAGTACATGTATAGCCATTACTGCAGCAATGAAATAGAAAGTGTTATTAAATAAAAATAAACCACTCCATTAATGAAATCAATGAAACTTGGTACAGCAAACGCGAACGTAATGATGGTATAATTAACACTGTTTAAATAGCAGCAGTGCAATCAATACATATTATCTTTTCATCACTGCAAGTGCAAAGCTAAACAGTCATCTACAATGTAACCAAGCCTGTGTGCATGCGGTTATCAAGTTAATTATTAAAACCACTCTTTAATCACACATTGAAAGCAAACATCAGCTATGTCAGCAAAAACATAAATCACAAATAATAATGGCCTTGCTCGCACGCATCGTTTCTTGTTATATTTGTTTTTCTTTTTTGAAAAACAAACAATTCAATTAAACTTAGTTGTTGTTTTGGATGGAGTAGGTCATCGACAAATTTCAATCAGGACATTTGCACACGGATGCAATCGATTTTATTCTGTATTTTTTTACGAAAGTTTTCCCTCCTTTTTATCGATTTGCCAAATGAATTGCTTATTATTAGAAATGGAAAATCCCCAGAATGCTGCGCGTTTGCAAGAAAATATACCCATAATGTTTGAACGTGTTAAAAGGAAAATCTACATAGCTGCGCGAATCCAACCAACACGACAGAGCACGAATTGTGGTTCGAATGAAATTATCAAAAATAATGGATTTAAGGATACCATCATGCATGAGTAAAAGTAGTAAAACTAGTTGCTAATTAATTAAATTAATAGTTTATACATTACTTCATCTTGACAATTCTTAATCTGTGTATATTGTAATAATCACATTAACTGTTTTTTTAATAAAATAAAATAATATGTAAATCTATACCCCAAACGGCCGTAAACATCCTCTTTCGTGCAATGCTTAAGCGACGAACAATAACGAATACAACGAATCTGTTTTCGCTTTGCTTATGTTATGTTTGCCCAAACAACCAACAAAGCACAACAAAACAAAACCTTGCCTTGCCAGACCACAATACGGTTGGTGCGTTTGTGCGTAGGTTAAAATTAATACTCTTCACTTTGCACTTCATTTGAGAACTTTTCCACCACCCATCGTCTGTGATCGACCGGTAAGAGAAAAACTGTTCACACCTCACTAGAACCCCCACCGGAGCTTGGGCCGGCTTGGCTTCGAGGTTCTTCCACTTCAAAAGAAGCACTTAACATAAAACTCTGGCTAAAGTAACCCAATTTTTGCGCTCTCCTCCACCACCCAGTACGGCAACCGTGGGAAAACGGGGAAGCACCAGCACCCTCATGCCTTCTGTCCTCTCCTCCCGAAGCATAAAATGAGGCAGGCTTAATTAGATTGTTCTTCATCATCATAATCATCAGGAGCATCGTCGTCTCGTGCCCGACCACCATCACGGGCCATCATCGCTATCATCCTCAGCGCCATCATTACGGGCGGAAGACGCTAGCACCAAGGCTCGACGGAAATTCCAACCGAATCAAACCCATCCCCTACGAGGGTGGTCGAAACTCTTTTCCTCCCTTCCCAGTAGGCTGCATATCGAGCCGTGGGTTTACCTCGACGGGGGAGTGGAGCCTTCCGGAGGCTAACTTTTGCAATGGTCTCGTTTCGACAAAAGACGAAAAACTTTCAGTTCCTTCGGCACCCCGCCAAGTTGCAAGCTTCCTAAACGGCAAAGTGATGGGGCTATTCAAGATGAGCCTCGGGAGGCCATTGCCGTGGGCTGGATTTTGATATTTTTGGACAAGTTTGATTTGATAGGTCCGGTTGATTCCGGATGGCGATAGTGAATAGGAACTGAAACAACAAGTTTGGTGTAAAAGGACACAGTAGCAGGTTATTTGTTAAATTGGATCTCAACTTTTGGCTAGAAACAAAGTAATTTAGTATCGACGGTATATTGTATAACACATCGTCGAGTTATCGCAGAGTTTTTGCAGCTGATTCGCAAGTTTTGTCATTTTTTTGTATATCTTTCATCAAAGTTGATTCACCATTCGCTGATGTTCCTGGAATTGTGAAGTTGTGGCTGTGTGACTGTAGGTTGTTTATTGTAAATGTTGATAGTCTTGCTGTTGATATGCATCAATACATTTTGTTAAAAATATTAGTCTAGTTTTGTGTCTTATAGGTGTATTAAGTTACTAACATTGCTCTTGATAATGTTTGTTAATCTTTGATGTTTTTTATAATATTCACAATATTTGCTGTTTACAACAATAGTTGTTTGGTTTATTTTTCAACACATGAATTTTTCAATGTAACATCATCTATAGCAGTGGTCTCCAACATTTTTGCTAATTTTATCGGAGTAATTTTTTGGTCTGATGATTTGTTTAATTTAATAGCACGATATGTATCGTTATAAGCTTTTCTTTAAAAAATATATTTTTTCCGCGGTTCACTTCTGTTAACGCCAATCCAGTCCACGGACCACATGTTGGAGACCACTGATCTATAGTATTGTGTAGATATTATATTTGTATATGTTTTCAAATCAAACACATACTGTTGACACGTTTTGGCACGCGGTATGATGTAAACAAACACCTGTCAGCGAGTTGAAGCGAACGGATTAACCGGAGCGATTCCACCACCAAGCGCAGATTGGCGCTAGCGTACGATCAGGAGATTAGGCAGTGATAAGAGCGAGATGACTAGCGCTTCATGCTAAGGTCGCAAACCTTAGCGAAAGGGTCAAAGAAGGTCGAGTTTGGCGCAATTAGCAGCATTAGCGTGCGCATTAAGTTCGAATCGCCGTTGTTGAAAATTAACGGAAATAAATTTATTTCTTACTAAAGTAACACATACATTATTAAAACACTGGGGTAATCATTCAGTAGCCCAGCATACACTTTTACAAAGCCACGCGAGGATTTAGTTTCATTAAAATGGGCCTTTGCGCAGCATGAATTATTATGGCGTTATGATGGCAATTATTAATTAATTATGAAATAATTGAAAATAATTCTTAATTTTAGTTTCTTTCAAAAACAACTACATTCAAATGTCTAAAGCACAAAATACAAAAACGTTGAATGAATCTCGTAACACTATTTTCAAATCCTTTTCTGCTATTGTTTCTATCCTGAAAGTTTAAGTCTAATTTGAGGTATTTTTTTATTCAGACCACCAAAAACTATCTTGTTGCTTTATTGGTTATGAAATATTTAAAATCTTTGATGAAATACTGTTCAAATAACCTACATTTATAAATTGATGTTTTAGCAATCCGTGATTGACTTCAACACACATTAACGTCTTACCACTGCACGAGATTACTTGCCGGGAAGCGTAAAACATTCAAAACATTCTCGCAACTTGAGACAGTGCGTATATCGCCCTAATTAACAACTGGAATTCACCCCAGCACGGTGTGTATCCGATTCATGCTGCGAAGCGTTGTTAGTTCTTTTCTTTTGATGCCCCCTCCAAATGCTATCCGGTGCTCCGCGAAGCGATTCAATTACAAAACCCAATCTCTTAAACGACACAAAACCTCTCCAAGCCACTTGTATCATCCACCAACAACAAACGCACACACCCGAGCAGGGATTCGCGATTGCCTTACGCCAGCACCGCATACGCATCGAAACGCGATACGCGCACAACGGGGGTTTGCCTGAAACAAGCTTACTAAAAACGGGAGGAAGTGATTCTGGGAGAAAGTGATAGGATTTCACTTACCCCTAGCACGCTTGTGCCGGTAAAGTACGTGGTGCGCGAAAATTGAGTCAAGTCATCGTAAGGGTTGAGTTGACAGACTGTCAAGAAGCGCACGAGCGTCGTTCACACCCATCATCAAGACTCGCTAACAGGCAGGCATATGAGCGCGGTAGTGATCCGATATGGGAAGCGATAAAGGATATCAGCGTGAGAATTTGCGTCGCAGCCTCTTCCGTGACCAAGGGAAAGGCCGTTTGAACTGGCACGCATTATTATAAGACCCTTTTGGGCCGGAGTAGGGTAGCATGGGTAAGCTTTGTGCGGATCATAAAATGACGATGGCAGTCTCATCGAACAGCGTACGCGGTGTGTACTATGAAAAGTTGACTAGCTAATGAGCTGTCATTTTCCATTTGCCCTGGCGTGCAAACGAGCTTGCGAAGAAAATCGGATACATTGCAACGGTGGAAATGAAAAGTGATCGTTTTCTTCTACTTTACAGTTAATCTAGTTACGATGCATTCTACATGAAGAGCAGATGACGTTTCATGATGGTAATGTCTGAAAATATAACGTTAGGTACCAAATTAGTGAATTAGAATAGATGAATAAAATAATTTAATTACGAACTATCCATACTCAAAATGAGCGTTCCCTATTGAGAACAAATACCTCATACATATGACTATCCTGCTAGACGTAATCAATAAGTTTTTTTTTATTCAGGAGTAACGGTCAATAAACAATAAGTTATTGTTAGTCAAACTCAAGTCCAAATAAGGTTATTAATTAACTTAGAGCAAAGTTATCCGATAGTTTCATGTTGCTAAAAAACAATTGTAAAAAATCAACCTATAAGGAAAATTATGTTTTACCCCACACATGAATAATATGAACATTCTTACTGAGTATTATTAAAAAAAACTAATGTTTATGTTTAAAATTGTAAATTTCAGTTCAGTTCAACGTTTGAAAAATCTAACAAATATCCCTTTCTTTCCTCAACCCATTACATAGCAGGGAAATATTCCCAGTTTAGTTTTCAAAATGGTGATTAAATTACACAAAGCACGTTTCCATAAAAGGAGGAGGAGTCAGCGATTTTTTACCGAACCACCGCTTCAAACAAACAAACAAAAAAACGTCTAACCCGTTGCTCCAATTTCCCAGAAACGGTCTGAAAGCGTCAAACACTCGGTGGCATTGACGTTATTGCTACTACACCGGTGATAAACCTCGTGATCATGATTATTTTGTCGCCGTTGATGTCGGAGGCGTACATCATTTTATGATTTATGCTTTGTCATCTAGGGCACATTTACGCCCATGTATCGCTATCGTGCTTCGACTGCGTGCGATCACTCTTGCTTCTGCTCAGCCCAAAGCTGGAATGCCAACGCAGCCGCCGTGTAACGGAACCAAACTCGACAACCGGCGCTATAAAATGGAAGAAACACTTCTTTTATACTGTTGAAAAAATCTCTCTCCACTTGCTTACGCGGGCTCACCGGTACGTAACAAATATTCCGGGCTTCATATTTTTCTCACCCAAAAAGCCGTGTCTTTCCAGCATCCATCTAGGGTGGATGCAAACAGACTGCAAGGTAGGGAGCATATGTTTACGCGGGACTCATGATTGATGGTTTGTGTCAGTTTGAATGTCACGATACGTCACCTTGAGTATGATCGCTACGGTAGCTCCGTCGGGCGAGAATGGATTATGCGGCATTACGCTGCACTTATGGCCAAAAGGAAGCAAACGCTCTTTCGTTCCTTTTCCAAAGCAATCAGGCAGGAGCTTTCCACACGGGGAAATGTTACGCTACCGTGCGCTGTGAAGCCTCGGCCCAACTGACAGGTACAATTGTGCGAGGAATGTAATAGACTTTGTGTGGGAAGCTGGAAAAGAAAACATGGAAGGCGGAAATTTACATACATTTAAGATGATGAGAAATACATCATACATGACAAACGATTGAGTTCGAAACGCACGTTTAAAAAAAAAAGATTGGGGAACTTTACCATTCCAATACCGTTTCTAGGTAAGTTGATTTTACTGATATTATAATACTGATGCATTCCGCTTACTGTCGGTTATAAATACTCTTGGAATGCTATTAATAGTGTGTGAGAGTGATAGGATTTAAAGCAATCAAAATCATGTACCATTATTTGATTCCACTAAGCAAATGTTTAGGTATAGCATTATCGGTTGTCATGTCCATTAAGTGATGCTTTTAATGAACATCCAGCTCGGGATCCCATCATTTCATAATAACGCATATTTTTTCGAAGCTTATGAGATTAACGTTTACATAAATGAAACCCTACGGCTAGAGGTAACGTGAGAAGGAGGTGGTAGAAATTTAGAGAATAAATATGTGTATAATCATTCACAGCAGGTGGCAAAATAAACACTCTACACGTTTATATATGTCTGTGTAGGCAAACAGTTACGACATTGTTATCCATCCATCCAACGACTTATTAGTGTGGAGTTGCATTTCATAAAATTTCATGTGTCTGAAATAGCGGTTACATCTTAAATACACTACCGTGTGATAGAGGTCTGTATTTTATTGTTTGTAGTGTATTCATCCTTAAACATGTATGCTAAAATTACCAGAAAATATTATATTACTTTATAATACAATATCTTATCACAATGTTTCAATGGGAAGTGGGAAATTCCAGGATTCTACCCAAAAGTTTTAGAAAACTAACGAATGGAGTCCCCTGAACTTTACATCAAATGCATTTTATTTTAATGCATATGAATAATATTCCACATGAATTTACCAACATAAATATGATTATCCTTCTATATGTATAACAACTAGTCACACATAGTCATGGGTTCAAGCCTTGTACACAGAAAACTTTTTTTACTGAACTTCAGTAAAATTTTACTGAATTTTTTTTTAACTGAACCTTCAGTAATCCTTTCAGTAAAAATAATGTTTACTGAATCATTCAGTAATGTCCGGTGCTCACCAAAATGACAGCTCGTTTACTGAAATCCCAGTGAAGCCATTCTCATATTACTGAATTTTCAGTAGTTGGTAGCGATTAAAAAATGACGAAATATTTCTTTTAAATTGAGTTTTTATTTATGCTTAGAGATTGCCAGTTTCTCAATTAATGTTCATACATGTTTTGTGTTGTTTTATACAGTTTTTATACTGT
>KI920101.1:9570-33581 GCA_000473525.2 Anopheles melas | reverse complement strand
TGTGTGTGTGTGCGCGTGTCCTTCGCGGGTGATGCGATGCAGTCAAGTGTGAGGTGGACGGTCCTCTTTAAAATAGAAGGGTCGGTCGGGAAAACTTAATTTATTCTTCACTTGCTGTTTGTTCGGCGCCGTTGCTACAATTATGGCACCAATTATGGCACGCTGAGGATCCTGCCGCGGTCGTTCCCGGTGGTAGTAATACACACATTGTGCAAAAGCAAGGATCAACGTACAACGTGGCGATGCCCTGGGGCATCCTATTACCAGGGGAAATGAGGACATTAAAATTTGGAGTAATATTTTAATAATTAAATAAAAAATAATTTGAAAATTGTCATTTTCCCCGAAAGCAAACACATATTGCCGCACACTGTTGTAACCATGGTGTTCCCCCTTGGCAATGCATCTATTTCGAGCGTGTGGCACACGTGGCGCATCCTTTGCCGATCAACGTGCTCACTGTTGCGCGGGATGTAATTTTCACGCCTTGCCTACTGGGTTACAGGGTTTTCCAGCGGGTTCTCATAGTTGTGGGACACTTCCTTGACTCTTTCCTATGGGAAATGAACTTCATATGTTGTAAATTCGACTCAATGGCATCCTATTTGGCTGGCTCCTTGAAATTCCTCTTAGATTTGTCTAACAAGGGTGCTATAGAGCCCAATTCCAATTACATTAAGTTCATTTCACGTAAGAAGCAGTCAATAAAGTGTCCCACAGCGATGAGAAACCCTGTAAAGGCACTACACCGTACACGTACGTTCCGGATGAAGACGACACGAACCCAGTAGTATGGTGGTGAACCCAGCGCGGTAGTGCTGCAAGAATGCAGCCGTGGAAAAATGGGGATTGGGGTGAAAATTGGCTGAAATCCGATCTCTGCAATCGAACGAAACGTGAATCCCGCCCAATACCGGGCTTGGCAATGGAAAAAGCTTCTGTTTCGCCATATGACTGGAATGCTTGATACTTGCATCTCCGTTTTTGGGTCATTTTGGGGTCGTTTCGAGTCGAGAGAATCACTTTTCGTGTCGTGTGCCGTTGATTGCAGCGGTTTTCCCGGTCGTGCTGTGAGCGATTGACGTAATGGACGTTGTTGCGGACGACGACAGTTTTTGTTTTTTTGGTGGAAGACGAAGCAGTAGCCGGGGTTGTGTGGTTAAAGGGGGGATGGAAGGGAAAACCGTTAATTAGACTGCCTCGTCTATATAGTATGGCCTGAGCGCTCCTGGGTATGTTGTGTGTGTGTGTGGGCATGTTCCATTTTTGGCACTAAAACGATAACTCCTAATCACTCCATTTGCGCCCTGCGGTTCGATATGCAGATAACCCTTCGTGGATTAACGTTACATCCGTGTGGGTGGTAGCAGCTGATAACATTATCTTTTTAATTATTAAGGTTGATGGCTTTGCGGGGTCGTCCTCATGTACGCCGGATCCGCGTCTCAAACACGGGCGGGGAAGAACGAGACCTTGGGCGGTGGACACTAACTCCAACCGGATAAAGTTATTGCATAAATTCAATCACAAAACGTGATAAACTTTGCCGCCGTGTGTCCTTAAAACCGACCACAAGGCTCCTCCATAAAATGGCACCATAAATGCTCGCAGGCGGAAGGATATTTAAACCTTGATGAATGTCTACCCGTAAGGAGCCGTTTGCCGAGAAAACATCCATCTTGCGCTTTGGCGTAGTTTAAAGAAAACTTTAGTAGAAAGAAAAGAAACATTCCTCTCTCCTGGGACAACGATGGAATGAAGAAGGACTGAACCACCCTTGCGAAGAATTTGCAATCGCAAAACATATTTTCCCTTTTTTGAACTCTACCTGTCGTCTGTCTGCTTTTCCGATTTACCTCAACTGAACTCACTTGCTTTGTCTGTTTTTCTCTCCACTCCACGCCACTCCCTACCCGCAGATACACACCGCAATACAGCAGTCCGGATTTAAGCGCGTCAAGCGCGGCTTCCGCCATGCCGTCCCGCTGAACTACATCCCGGACAAGGCGCCCGGGTACGGTGGCGAGAATGTGCCGACCGATCCGTACTTCCCGTTCCAGTGGTACTTGAAAAACACGGGACAAAACGGCGGCAAAGCGAAGCTCGACCTCAACGTGCTGGCTGCGTGGGACCAAGGCATTACCGGGAAAAACATTACCACCGCCATCATGGACGACGGTATGTAGGCGGGACGTCCCCCTCGCCCTGAGGTACTGGGAGAAACTGATTTCCAATGCGTTTTTCTTTCGTTTCCCGCTGTAGGCGTTGATTACATGCACGCGGATCTGAAGTTTAATTATGTATGTATACCGAAGTGATTTTTGCTTGCTCCGGCTTTGGTTTAAGCCTCTGATGGGTGGGTTTTATTTTCTGATTATTTTCATTCCTCTCTCCGACAGAATGCCGAAGCGAGTTACGATTTTAGCAGCAACGATCCGTTCCCTTACCCACGCTACACGGACGATTGGTTCAATAGGTGCGTCACAATAGTACAAGACAACAGCGTGAAAGTTCTCTAACACTGATCACTGTTTCCTTCCCCCCTTTCAGCCATGGCACACGGTGCGCCGGTGAGGTGGCCGCCGCCCGGGACAACGGCATCTGCGGAGTGGGCGTGGCGTACGATTCGAAGATCGCCGGCATCCGGATGCTGGACCAGCCGTACATGACCGATCTGATCGAGGCGAACTCGATGGGGCACGAGCCGCACAAGATCCACATCTACAGCGCGTCCTGGGGCCCGACCGACGACGGCAAAACGGTGGACGGCCCACGGAACGCGACGATGCGCGCGATCGTACAGGGTGTCAACGAGGGCCGGAACGGGCTGGGCAACATTTACGTGTGGGCGTCCGGTGACGGGGGCGAGGAGGACGATTGCAACTGCGACGGGTATGCCGCCTCCATGTGGACCATCTCGATCAACAGTGCGATCAACGATGGGCAGAATGCGCACTACGACGAGAGCTGCAGCTCCACGCTGGCCAGCACGTTCAGCAATGGCGCGAAGGATCCGAACACTGGTGTGGTAAGTGGGGGGGGGGGGAATCACACTGCAAAAGGGGAAATTCGCAAGTTCGCTTGTGAATAACGGTTTGCTTCTATTCTCTTCCCCTTTAACATCGCAACAGGCTACGACGGACCTGTACGGGAAGTGTACAACGACACACTCGGGCACTAGTGCGGCAGCACCGGAAGCGGCCGGAGTGTTTGCCCTCGCACTGGAAGCAAAGTAGGTGCCGGTCGGGGTTCGGTATATTTCATGCAATATTGACCAACATTTTTCTTGCACACACAGCCCATCGCTGTCCTGGCGCGATATGCAGCATCTGACCGTGCTGACGTCGAAGCGCAACTCGCTCTTTGACGCCAAGAACCGGTTCCACTGGACGATGAATGGGGTCGGGCTGGAGTTTAACCATCTGTTCGGGTTCGGCGTGCTCGACGCCGGTGCGATGGTTGCGCTGGCGAAGAAGTGGCGAACGGTGCCACCACGCTACCATTGCGAAGCCGGCGCAATCACCCAGATGCAGTGAGTAGCAGCAGTGGCTAGTAGCTGGCCAATACAGCTGCGTTTGTGCTAACCGACGTTCTGTCATTTCAGCCGGATACCTTCGTCGGGCTCGCTGTACCTGCCGATCAAGACGAACGCTTGCAAGGGAACCGACACGGAGGTACGCTATCTGGAGCATGTGCAGGCCGTCATCACGGCGAACGCCAGCAGACGTGGGGATTTGGAGCTGTTCCTCACCTCCCCGATGGGCACTAGGTAAAGTATGGTGGTCAAACGCAGTGCTGCAACATGTCATGAGCATCACGAGATGCTCACCTAATGAAAACAATGCACATATTCGTGTTAGATTGATGCTCATTGCTGATACTCAATGAAGGTGCGTCATGACATGCCGAACACGACATGCGAGTGCTTAAGTCACCCGCAATACTCTGACTCACAAGCTAAGCTTAATACCGTCACACGCAAAATCTGTTTGATGGTCGGTCGGCTCAAACAGAGCAAGAAACCATGCTCATGTTGTCGCTTGGAACCACTCGCACGCACCCCATATCTACCATGACTATCGGGATGATCACCGACTGAAAATGTCACCAACCATGTGATGGTTGGCTCTGATCATCATAGTAGAGCTCGTAGGCTGACATTATTTCGTTTCAGCCGGAATTTGTGATATCTAAGTCAGTTGCATTTTGCATAACAGAAGTCATGAAGTCAGAAGTCACAGTAGTCATGACACTTGGTCAAAAAAAAGTCATGACACAGTGACTGACCAAGCGTTGCTCGTAAAAATGTCACGAAGCATGCATTAATCACACCAATCGTTTTGAGTATCACCTCTGATCATCGCAAATGAGTGCGTGACGCTGACATGGATTTTGTTTCAGTCACATTTTTGCTTTGACAGTAACATTGACTGTGACATTTTGCTACACTGGTCACAAGAATACTGATAAAATACTTAACTGCTGCTCTATCTCACCAGATCAATGATACTGAGCAAACGGGCCAATGACGATGATCGACGCGATGGCTTCACCAAGTGGCCGTTCATGACGACCCACACCTGGGGCGAATATCCGCAGGGTACATGGATGTTGGAGGTAGGAGACAGGAGACAGCATTGCCTCGCGCATTCACTTTATCCCAAATACAGGGTTTCCCAGAATTTCTCATAGTTGTGGGACACTTCCTTGACTCTTTCCTATTGGAAGTGAACTTCATATGATGAGAATTTGACTTTATGGCACCCTTTTTGGACAGGCACCTTGGAAATTTCTATTGGATTTGTCCAACAAAGGTGCTGTAGATTCCAATCTCCTACGTGCATTACACGTAAGAAAGAGTCAATAAAGTGTCCCACAGCTATGAAAACTCCTGTAATGCTAGCAAACTGCTCCCTATTAACCCCTCCTTTGCATTTTGTACAGGCCACCTTCAACTCGCAGGAAAGTCGCTCCGGCTGGATCAAGGAGTTTTCGCTCGTGCTGCACGGTACCAAGGACCCGCCGTACCAAACGCTGTCTCCGGCTTCGCCCCACTCCAAGCTGGCGATTGTAAAGAAAGCTCACGAAGATAAGGACGGCAATTAAAATGTAACCGTCTGTAATGTAACTCACACTCTCACACATACACACACGTACACGTACAGACATACCAACCCACAAACGTGCACACATATATACACCACACTGCTAAGACACGTATAAAAACCTTCTACACAACCAGTACGCCCCAAAGGTATAAAGGTGCCCTGGAATGGCAGCATAGCGCATATATAGATCTCTATACATATATACATAGATATATATATTTATACATATGGATGTTTGTAGTATTTATGTTCATGAGGGGTAGCTGAGAAGAGCTGTATATCTCTTACCTTGTAGAGCAGCTTGCCAACATCATCTAATTCAATGGAAGCACGAACAACACTTTAAACCAGCATGTTAACCAACCCTTACCAACTTCCTACCGGGGTCAGTCTGGGAGGGTGTGGAACGGCTAAGAAATGTGAACTGTGTGGGTGTGTGCGTGTGTGCGGCACCGGACACAAAACCAATCCCATTTTCCGTTCGGTTCGCGGTTAGCCCAGCTAGCTACACTCAGGTCTGGTCTGGTTGGGCCCGGACACTCCCGGGGCAGCGAGACAAGGTGAAGGGCTGTAAGGAAAACGATTGCAACAGGAAGGTCCAACGTGGTGGAGCGCACACCGTTCCGAGCGATGGACACCGTCCGGTTCCAATTGTTGTCTATTTATACATAGCAGAGAGACAGAGAGATAAGTGGAGAGTATAGTGCACCCGTTATTACATTTCCAAAGGAAGATTCTAACCATAGTTTCGCGTTGGGTTGTTGGGATTTTTGGTTACGTTTTTTGTTTTGAATATCTATTTTGCTCCATCCGTTACTCCGTATCAGCTCCATCATTCGTCCTCTAAGCGTATTGATTTGTATATAGACGTATAAAATACAAATGCAACTATATTTACTAAAAACCAACTATCTAGCAAGTGATGATTTTGTTGTACCGATTTGGGCCAAGATGCGCCAAAACAAATGGGTAAATGTATACTATTGTACTCACATAATCGAACTGGCGGCAGCAGCAGCAGCAGCAGCAGCATTAGCGGCAGCACTAGCAAGTGACAGCAGTAGTAGTATACCCCACCACCCCCTTGACCACAGTGCGAACAATAACATCAACATCAACCCTAAAATCATTATGTGAACAAATAAATTTCATCTTTGATAATATAAATAAAGGAATGCATTTGAACACCTAGTGGTATGTTGAACCGAGGATATCTCACAGTATTTTAGTGATTAACGTTTAGTAGCTGTTTATCTTGCGCTGGTCGTTATTTATGCCTCGTTTGCCATAGCTCGCAACAAATTTCAAACGACGCGCAAAGTTTTGGGCTGCGTTCTAACAAATATTGCACGCAAGTGCGAGAACAAAACTGTCATACAACCGGTAGAACCGGTAGAATGTTTGGTAATGTAGAAACGATAAATAAAATAAAAGCACTCTTAATTTGGAAGGAGAACGTATTAATATTTTCTTAGTAATATTTCCAACGCAATTTCTTGATAAAAATAGACCAAAAAGCATAGAAAAAATGAATAGTTCAAAATAGAATACACCCTTGACTTGTTTGCGGCATAAAACGTCAAAATCGCGATGTATGAAAGAAAGCTCAGCAAAGACATACCGTCCACGATTAATCCCCTTTGTTTATAAACATTACTTGACATATCATTCCGGCATAACAACAAACCTCCAAAACGCGGCGCACCGAGAAAACATGGTTACGGACTCAGCAAAAACGATGGCAAATTCGCTCAACATACGGCGGATGGTATGTGAAACGAACGTGCTTTCCCGGTCGGACTGTTCGGCAGCACTATCACAAGGTATGTATCGGTTCGGTTTCCTCGATTGGTGGCACAATTTCATCGTTTGTTTTGTTCGTTCACGGACACACAGGGGCAACGCAGGTGATGGTGGCTGCCAATGGTCCCGCCGAGGTAAAGTTTAAAAATGCCGAATCGGAAAACTGCCATCTGGAGGTGCAGTACCGCTCAAATGCCGGACAGGAAGACATCCAGCACCGGTTGATGGAGAGTCTCATAAAGCGCTCGTTCGTGCGCGTTGTAGCGACGCCCGCATTCTGTCGCAGTGCCGTTTACATTTATGTGCAGGAAATGACCGATCGGGGTGGGGTGAGTGTTCCGTTGCGCTAGATTACTGTAGCCCAGTCACAATAACCATTTCGTTTCGCTTTCAGCTACTTGCCTGCTCCATCAATGCGTCCTGCCTGGCACTGATTACGAGTGGAGTCGAGCTTAACTTTACCGTCGCCGCCGTACACTGCATCATGACTGAGGACGGTGCAATGATACTCGATCCAGATCATAAACAGCTGAAGCTGGCCCGCAGCTCGTTCACGTTTGTGTTCGATAGCATTGGGAAGAACACGGTCACGTCGTACGTGCACGGCAGCTTCACGTTCGAGGAGTACGAGCAAGTCGTGAGTGTGTGCCGGAAAGCGGTGGAAAAGATATTCGATTTTTACCGGAAGGTGTCGCAAAACATAACAAAAGTCGTCACAGATGACAGTTAATACATTGGTGCATCATTAATCGTGAACTTCTTTCTACGTAATATCCGACATTTTGGGTGTGATTGAAATGGTGAACCCCACCTGTTAACTAACCGTTAATTTCTATTAATTAACCCTTACTAATACCTTTTGGCAATCTCTGTGGCCGGATACCTCTAATATGGTGATATCTAAGGGTTCATATGCCTCATTAAAGGGTTTGCTAAGAGATTTTGAACGTTTCCCGATTATGTTTTGCATTTATCTCACGATTTGTTTGACTACTCCCCATCGATCCCGAATCCCACAATATTGACTGTTAATATATTCCCACAATATTGAATGATTCACATTTTTCTTAAATCTACTGCTTAAACAATGTTGAGACGATGCAAATAAATCACGGAACTGTTTCAAAAATACGTGGGGAATGGTCAGTAAATCGTTAGATAAATTAAAATAAATGGGAAACTTCAAAGAAATACTAAACATTTCAATATAAAAATCATACTTTGAAAGAGATGAAACTTAAAAACTTGAGTGAGAGATATAGAAATATGAAAAATTGAACGACAAATATGAATACACAAAAGAGAAATATGAAATTTTGAATACGAAATACGGAATTTTGAAATAGAAATATGAATCTTTCGAGGATAAGGAGGAAACTAGGTGTTACAGTTCAAACGGAGAGCAAATAAAAGCCAACTTGCTCGTTTGGTGGTTAACTATGAACTGATTTATTACAAAAGAAGGCATAGGCTACTATGCCTAGGAAGCGAAATTCTGCTAAGGCAAAATCCACTGTTTGGTAGTCATAGCCTACTACACTAGGTAATGAAAATTTGTATTCCTGTTTGAACTACTAACCACATCCCATTTATCGTCGAGGACCGGTCGGTCTGATTTCGGACAAGTATCCCCAATGCACCGGTGTACACCATTAGCATTATTATTAATTTACTTTATTTTCAATAAGTTACCTTTTTCTGTGGTTTTGTATACAATTTTATACTTTATCTACAATTTTATTACAATCATTACACAAATTGTTTTCTGTTCCATTGTTGTTTTTTTTAAACCTTCCTTTAATAGCTCGCTCGACCAGGAATTTGCGCAGGAACACACCCACACACGCTTCCTTTTTCTTTTCCTTCGATAATTTTTTGTTTGTTTTTTACTTAATACCATTCACCACACACACACACGCACACATACAAAGACTGTCGGTCCAAATGTACAGAGTTTTGAGACTTAAAAATACCTACGGAACGACTGCTCCTCGTACCTTTTGCGAATGTATTGTGGTATGGGGGTGAGTGTGTGTGCATTCAGTTATGCGTGTGTGTGTGTTTTTGTTGTTGTTATACCATCAATCTACTTATCCACTTAACCTAGCGTGTGAGTGTATATAGTGGGATCGCGTGTGTTTGTAACTTTGGGGTCCTATGCTTTACTCTATGGGGGGGGGGGGGTGATGATTACCAATGTGCGAACAGCGCAGTGGAGTGTAGTTTAGCAGTGGTAGTGGTAGTAGAGGGAAACAAAGACACATAACCCTAGCGCCGTGCAGCGTACTCCTCCTTGGAAGTGATTCGCTTCCCTCTTGCAACATAACCACACTATTTTACACTTCTGCCCGGGCCGCTTGTACGTACTGGTAAGATCTATGAGATCAGATTAGTATACGTTTCACTTTTTTTTGTTACTTTCTTAAATATTCACCATTCTGTTTACTCTGCGCACATGCGCCCATCCTCGCGCACCGACAAGATATGTAAGGAAATTAAAATCTCACCCTTTGCTTGCAACTGTGTGCCTATAAACCTACACACACACACACATACATACTTTGCTTACTCTCTTCCATTCTAACTCTCTCTCGCGCTCTCTCTTTCATTCTGCATGGTTACTCAATGCAGTGTCCCTGTTTCTACAGCGTCAGCGGGTAGTGATCACTCACTGGCTACTAGATTTGCTCGAGCACACGGTCAAGCTTCCCTGCTCGATGGAGACGCGTGGTCGTTCATCTTCATCTTTCGTCGAGCACTAAACCCATCGCGCTCTTAATCCTGACTTACCTTTTAATAATACTCCCGCTCAGAGTAAGCACCAAAAATGAAGCAAAAAGGGAAAAAGAAAACCAAGGTCTTCTGACCTTGACCTGAATGGTCATAATATCGTTGGGGTAAAACACCGAAACACGTCACACGCAGAGGGACATTCTGAGGGCTTAAAAATTGGCGTGACGCTATTATTGCTTTCGAGTTTGAAAATAGATAGTGCTTGTTCTTATTTTTTCATATTTTTTTGGTTATCTTCCGTATCGTATTTTCCATTTCTCTTTTTTCCTATTTTTTTTTGTTCATTTCGCTTTACTGTTCTTTTCTCTTTTCTGCAATGCGTCAACGTGTTTCCGTGTGACGTTGTCTTATCTTATCTGGTTGTCTAGCTTGTTTTGTTATGGTTTGTTTGTTTTTTTTTTTTGCTTTTGTTTTTGTTTGATCGATTTCGTAAACACATATTCACATAATACTAAAGCGCTTGACAGTAGGTTCTGGTAGTAGTTAGACGTAGTAGTGTTGTTGTGGGTTTGCTCGTATTTTCTTTTTCTTTTATTTTCTTCCATTTTTTCGTCCGCAGCAGGGGGGTACTTGTTTGTTTTAGTAATGCACATACATCAAATACACTAGAATTTTGCACGAATCTTAGCTTGCTAGAAATAAGTTCACTGTTACCGTTTGCGCTCTGTACAGCTCGATTGCAGCAGCAGTCGGGTCAGCCTTCCAGCCACCCTGTCCTGTACTAGTTCGGTTGTGATTCAGTATTCAGCTCTTAGTCGCTCAGTTCAAACTGCAGAGAATGTTCATCATTATGTCTACTTTTGTGTTCTCTTCATTTTTGGAGAGAGGCTTGCTGCTTACTCTCCACTAACGATTATGATGTCCTCTCTTAGGTCCCGCCCAAGGGGGATCTTTTTTTTCCTCGAATTTTTTTTGGGGGTAAAAGAGATGTATGTCTTTTTTTACAACGACCACAACATGCTGCACCACGAGTATAGCGGTGTAGCTAATGGTAATGCTATGTTCTCTACACTAAAATGCTAATTCGTGTTCAAAAAGAAAACAAAAACAACAAAATACGAACCAAATTAGTGCACCATAGTGCACTTTTAACGACCGTCGAAACATTTTTGCTCGTTTTTGCACCAATCGAACCTCCTTACACCGCGCGCTGTCGCTGTCGACGTGTTAATGCAGGCCGGAGCAGCAGCCAGATGCAGCGTTGCATCTGGTTTGCAACATTGCCGAACCTGTCGTATACATTGAATAAGGCGGCTAGTGGCTTTGGCGACACTGTCAAACAAGCGTCAACCACTAGTAACACACTCCAAGTTAACACACAAAGGAAAACTACACAAATGTTTGATTGTGTGAAGCTGTCTCTTTCTTCTTCTCCTTCTGTTGTTGTTGTTGTTACTTTGTCGGATCCTTATTACACCTTTACGTGGGAATGGCTCCAACACGGTGTCAGCTACTACTAGTCGTATATCGATCGTATTACTTTCCCTTAGCACTAAATCTTTAAGACTGTCTGTGTATCCTTGTTGTTGTGTGGGGTTGTTTTTAACCATCTCCTTGCTGTGTTCAACCCTTACTCAACACACATCTTTTACTGCAGAGTGTGCCCCTGTGTACTTTTTGGTTTTAAATATCTGCTTACGTGTATATACGGTGTGTCGGTGTGAGCTGTGTGTGTGTATAAGTATAGATTTTAAATATATATATATATATATATATATATTTATACTTTTATATATATGAATTTTTGGTTGTTTGTTCGTTTTGCAATAAACTCTTAATCTCTCTCTCTCTCTCTCTCTCTCTCTCGCTCCCTGGCTCCTCTCCCACATGTACAAAAAAAGCCCAATCGTTTAGCGGAATTCGTATACTTGGTTTGCGGTGCGTCATCGTCATCGTGAACAACTATCACATTCACTCACACACACACACACGCGCGTGAGATGTCGTGCTGTTGCGGTTTTTTTTTTCGTCGTCTTTTAGCTCGATCGAATACATAGGTATATCGTAGGTTTGGAAAGGTAGCTGAAACAAAAACTCGAAAGCCATTTTTGTGCTTCGTGCGCTTACGAAACATGTTTGCTTTTTATAATAGCCAAAAACTGAATTAAACCGAAAAGATAAAAAAAAAAAACATTCCAACAAAATGAGCAACCTGTGCAGTATAAAGCCTTTCGTTTTTACACACCATGATCAGTGTCAGTGTTTAGTAGCTTAACTTATTTTACTATCTCCCTCATCATCGCCTGCTGTACGTATTTGAACTGTTGCCTAAAACGATCATCACAGTACCACCCAAACTCGCATGTTCGCTCACTTGTCCCGTGACAATAGCTTGGTAGCATATATTGACGGTGGTTATTAACGTATGAAAATCAACGTTTTAAAAGTAGCAAACAAACAAACAAACAAAAAAGACAACATATAAGCGAACGATGAAGTTTTTTTTTGTTGCTAGAAATATTGGGGAAAACTAATAAGAATATGAAAGTTTAACCCAAAGAGATGAATAACAGATGTAAAGAAGGAGAATGAAAAGAAAGAACGAAGAGAAAGTAAAAACAAGTTTATCGAGCAGATAAAAGAGACAATAACGAACAAACGAAGAGAACCAAACAAAATAAAAACACAAAAAACACAAAACGAAAATCATAATGTTGAACGATTGTTTTCTGTTTTTATTTCAGCGATTGTTGTTCGATATAATTTTTTTCTTCTTCCTGTTTTGTTTTCGCTCGTCTTCGGCATCATATTTTGTTTCTTACCTAAGCATAACACGTTCACGTTAACCATCTTGAAACGGGGGGGTGTACTAATTATTCGTACGCTTTTACCATTGCTGTGCTGTTTTGCCTTGTTTTGGCCTCACCGCCAACCACAAGCTTCGATGCTACGATGCTTGGTTTTGCTGCTTTTTAACTAACGCACACGGCCTCACATTCTACTTCACCTGCTTCAGTTGGTGGCGGCCAATTCTATGCCCTACCGTGTGTTCTATGCTCCTGTTTTCGTTCTGTTACTCTTTCCCTATATTTACAGCACAAAACTACTGCTCCCTCCTTCTCATTCAACCGCTCATTCGCTACAGTAGTGAGCGAGCACAGAGGGGTTACACAGAGGTTTATGGTATTTGGAGCTTTATTACCGCTTTATACAGACGCTGAAGCAACTGAACTGTGATTTGTGTGATTGTTTGTGTGCGTGTGTGTGGCTTTTTTTTGCGGTGCATTCTTGTGATGTGTGTGTGTGTGCATTTACGCTGTTTCTCTTTCATTCTGCTATATATATATATAATTTTTGTTTAAAGGATACGCAACTTCACTAAGCTTTCCACAGCGCTGGTGGGCACTGTAGCTGTATGCCTTTTACATACTCTCACACATACACACACACACACATACTCGCACCTATACCCACACACATACTCGCACACATTTAGAGCTTGTAATGCATGTGGATTAACGTTTCCACCGCATTGTTTGTTTGTTTTTTTTTAAATTCACCCTGTAACACGTTCAATAGAAAACACTGAACCTTTCGTACATAAGTTGTGGTTTTGGGGCCGTTTTCAGATGGAAGGGTAACAGTGCAATGATGCGATGGGAGAGGGGGGGAGGGAAGTAGGTGATCCTTATATTGTAAATTGGGTACGAGGGGATGGAGGGGAAACAAATTGAAACTAAAATAAAATTTACTGGTAGCTAGTACAATAATAATAATAATAATAATAATAATTAATAATTTTAATAATAATAATTTTCATTACATTAATTACTGCAATAATAGTAGTAAAAGTACCTAAGTTAAACAAAAAAAAAAAGCTTTGCCTGTGGTTTGGTTGGCCTTAAGCAATTATTACACGACATCATTATTACAATAACATTACACCAAACGGTAGCAGTTTCTGTTGTTGTTGTTGTTGTTTTTTTACAGCTAAAACCCTACAATCTAAGATGCGGACACGCGAGAAACCCCCGGGAAGGTGAAGGATTTACTGTGCAAAGGGGAAGGTGGGAGGATCACTTCCATCGCGCTCTGGTTGACGTTACCAAGTTTCTAGCGGCAGCACAAATAATTGTACGTTCGCTGCTCGCCATTTCTATTCCTACACACTCTGAAGTGTGTTCGACTGATCGACTCGTAGTGGAGTGCGGTGGGAATTGAGATTTGAAATGCTTCTACAATGTTGTAACAAAACTGTATATTTTCCCATACACCTGCCCGCACACACGCACACACACACACACACACACACACACACACCAACTAAATGCGTTTTGTTTTTGAGCTTGCCTGCCGGAACGTGCGCACGGAGCTAAAGTAACAAACAAACTATTCACCCTGTATAGATATTGATCCTTTGTAAGATCTTTCTTTTTTGTTGTAGTTGTGCATTTTTTTGTTTTCTATGTTTCCCTATCGTTCTATGTGTGTTTCTGCCTTCCGTTATTCGATCCTAATTTTTTTTTCAACATCCCACCTTTCATCCCTTCTTGATGGTTTCACATTCCCGCATTCGGGGTTTGAATTTAATATAAATCGTACTTACACACACGGCCCGCTGGTGTCCTACCGCTCGCTCTGTTCACTCGCGCATCGCGCCCTATTTTATCCATCTAACGTTAACGAAAGGATACCATTCATAATCTCGTGCCTCGTTTAACATGATGTGGGTGGGTGGGTAGCTATGTGTGTGTGTGTATGCTTTCTTTTTATCGTTAATTAAATTCGTTGATGTCTGGATTCGCGTTGATTCGCAGCATGCGCTTCTGAAGCGTTATAACGGCGTAACGCGATGTAACGCCGCCTCGCTTACTCTGATTTTCCTTTTTTGCTTCTCCTAATGTACACGCGCATACACAGTCACACATACATACAAACACACACACACATACACACATACACACACATGCATGCACATGGTGGATTTTCATTGTAGTCGTACGGCTTTAATAATTTTTTAAAGAAACTATTTTTACACTATTTGATTAGGTTTTTTTTTTACGCGAATGCGTTACGAAATGCGTTACGTTCTCCGCGCGACTGGGAACTGTTCGTATATGGCGAGGGGGGAGATTGTTTTTTGTTGTTGTTGTTGTTATAGGAGGAAGCATTAATTCGCTGTAAACGAATGGCATTGTTGCTGTTGGTTTAGAAAATAGCATAAAATTTCAATAAAAAAAAAACAATTTCCCACTTTTATCCGGCGATTGCAGCGCCATCTGTTTAGCTTGCAAGCGCTTTTGCAAAAGCTTCAAAACGTTAAAGTAATCGTGTCAAATGATCAGAAGGCGTTTTGCGTTGGTTTGTTGGCGATAAAATAGGTAAAAGTAAAGGGTTCGCATGATCACATATTAAATTGGTAACGTCTAATTTTCCTCGAAACAAATATCCATTAATTGTGCAGGCATGTGTGTGTGTGAGTATGCTTGTGTGTATGCTTATGAGTGTGTACACATTGCGTTAAATTAATCTCTAAGATGCGTTCCTTAGGTGTAGAGGGGGTGTGTGTGTGTGATGCTTTTTTCTCCTATATACACTTTCGATTGCTTATCCTTATCCTATCTTTTGTTGCTCTAACTTTTTTATTTCTTCTTTCTATCTCTCTGATATTCACATTTTTGTAGGTTTAGGTCTACGTGTACGTCCTTAGTTTTGCTTTCGCTGCATTCCTTACCACTAGTACTATTACTTTACACGGTATAAAACCGGGGGTTTTTGCACACAACTACCGCGACCGCACATCAACACACCACACTATTGCTCTAATGGGTGTGTGCGCGTGTGTATTGCGGGCATATGCGGTTTCCTGCACTTGTGTGCTGAGAGTTTTGCGTACCGGTTTGCGACGATAATAAGCTAACGCAATGGTTGATGGTCTAATTGTTTTAGTAGAAATTAAATATCGCTTACGTAGCACAGCAGCGCGTTACGGCATCACCGCCCGTGCCCGTGGGACCCTTTGGGAGCAAATGGCGAGGAGAAGAAGGCGGTTGGCGGAGTCTGGGATGATTCTGGGATGAGCTGGCAACCAGTCCGGGACGCCAAGACGCCCCGGCCCAAAACGGGCAAAGCAGCTTAATAACTGTTGGCACTTTTGAGCACACATACACGCACGCACGCACACACACATACATATACACGATAGTAACCCACGACAATGGAGTGATGGGACTGGGTGGTTGATGATGAAGATGCTGATGAGGAGCCTTAAAGATAACTCGCCGAGGTGTGTGTAGCTGTGTGTGTGTGTACGTGTGATTGCGTTTAGCGAGAACCATCGAGGCGGTGGTCGGCCGGTCGCCAGACTCCCTCCAGTTCCGCCTGGAAAGCGAAATTGAGATCGTATCACACGGTGGCTGTGCTGCCCGTCGCGTAATTTGCCGGATCGATCGAATCGAGTTGCCCTTTTATTCTGCATTTCACTAGTGTAGTCTTCCCTTCGGCTGGGCCAAGGATCCGATCGTTTGGGCCTCACACACACACACACACACACACATACTCCCAAACAACCAAAAATCCTGCGCAGAACCCGCGCTGCTGTGCAGGTGTGTGTGTGTGGTGGTTTTAACTTCCTTCCTTGCTTCGTTTTTTTGTTGCTTGATTTTCGTGTTTGTTTCTTTTCCTTTTTTTTTGGTTACTTCAAATGGCCACGTTTGCGTTGATGGTTGTGATGTACAACTTCAACAGTACTGTACCGCGCCGCCGCCGCCGCCAGCAAAACGCATTCCAACGAGCGCCCTCCCGGGGGCTGTGTGTCTCCTGGGAACGGGAAGGTTGTGTTTTTGTTGTGGCGAAAATGGTATGACGCGATAAATGCATTCTTTGCCACCTAAAAGCATACAGAGAGAGAAGACATAGTTTAGCTTTCATGTTTGTTCCTCACAAACGCAACTCATCATTACCTTTGCTTTTACGCATCCTTTACGGTCCGATCGACACCACTCGCTCTTCGATCGGTGTGCGATCGTGTGGCCCCGGTACCTGCGCTCCGTAGGCCACTGGCTGGTTGTGCAGGGGGGGAGGGGGGGGGGTAGTAGGGGGGTTGGAAACAAGGATGGGGTAGGTGTGGTTTTTTTTTACAACCCACAGCCCCCGTTTCGACACACACTAACACTCGGCTCACTCATCTGGCGGGACAGAGGGATGATCGTCGTCGGCGGCGCTGGGCACAGTCGTTACCGTCGTTCCTGCAACGACCGCTTACAGATGGTGCGGGTAGTACTCGGCCGGCGGATAGTGGTAGCCCTGGTGGAATGCCGGATCGCCCGGTGCCCGGTGCATCATCTGCGCCTGGCCGTCCATCATGTAGCTCATCGCGTCCGGATAGCCGGCGGACGGGCCCGGATGCGTGTACACTGAAATCGGAGAATATACTGGTCAAACCAAAAAGAAAAGAAGAAGAAGAAGAAGAAGAAGAAAAAGAACGAACGTTCAGTTAACTTCAACATTACGAACGGGAGGGGGTGGGTGGTAGGGAACAAGTTACCAGGGATTGGAATGGGGAGAGGAAAGGCGGTATATGTTGAACAATTACTTCGAAGCAAATGGAACGTTCTATCTAGGATCTATTGACTAACTACTCGAAAAGCAAGATTAATTACTGAGGTTTTTAATTAGAATATGTGTTAAAAATACATTTTGGTAGCTCATTTTGATCTAATTAAACTAAAATATGATCTAGTGTTTAGTAATTATACAAAACTCTGCACCATTTCAAGGTGTTGATTGAAAAACTGGTCTAAAATTTACATAAACATGCTTATTACGGGTTAAATAACACTTTAGCGAATCTTAGTAAACGCAATTCTTCTTATAAATTGCCTGCATAGTGTCTGCAATTGTATACTATTCTTATCGTTAATGATTCTAGGGGGATTGAAACGGCGTTGGTTACTGATTAGATCGGTGCATCCTACTGCCTTCCAGCTAGAATTTGATAAGAATGTGCATAGTATCCACGTTACGCAAAGCAAATGGCTTTTTTTCCAAATCAAAGAACATCAATTAAACTTAAAAACATACGAAAGAATTCAACCGAATGCAATTCCACCGTCCTTATCGGAATGGAAAGAAGTAAATCGCACCCGTGCTACCGTAAAACGAACCGTTCCATTTTCCTATTAGATTCCGCATTGCGAGGACGCCGCTCATTCAAGGCTCATTTGTCACATTAATTTAGACTTCTCCGGTCTCGCGTGTGTATTTTCGCAAGCGCTCGCAAGCTAGATTTCCCATTTCACATTATTAAACCCATTATCCTCCACCTTGCCCACCCCCTTCCCAGCTCTTTCCACGCCGGCGGATCAATTCGGGACGTAGCATTTCATGAATAATGGAAATGCTATGCCCCGGGAAACGGTAATTAACGGGCCCGCCGAACCCGGCCCGGAGATTGTGGTGCAAGAGGGGAGTGGGCAACCAATCCGACCGGGCTTAGCGCGGCACGGAGGATGCTCGATTTGAGGCGCAGTCTTTAAATGAATGACTAAAACCCCCCGATCAGAAGGAGTTGGGAGTTGGTTTGGAAGTTTAGGCTCCCAGCCGACTGATAAGGAGCAATCTCCGCGACCATGTTTTATGTCGCAGACTTGTATTCCTCGGAGCTCGCGCGCGCGACAGATGAAGTAAGTGGCCGTAGCTCGTAAATTACGCGCCCTTTTCGATTGGTTTTGGGCCGGATTTGCGGGGCGTTGGTGTGAGATTGATGCGCGTTCTTTGCTGACTGATCTAGCTGCTGTCTGGGAGCGCGGGTTGAAGACAGCACAAGATACAAGCAAAGTGATAAGATACTCCGAAGGATGGAAGGAGCATGTAAAAATGGTTTGCTACATGAACAAAATGGTTTTGCATTTTGCCGGGTACATTTTCAACAACCAAATTCATTCTAACAATAAAACGGAACACTGTTATCGGCACAGCAAAAGCGACTGGAGCGAATGTTTGCTGATGATTTGCACCAAAGGCGCCTGGTGGTGAGGAGTGGGCCAGGAGCCATCGACTCGACTGGAGGGTTTGGGGTGAGATAAAATTGCGCCACTTCGCTTCGCAAACGCAAATACAATACACATTAACAACCATTAGCTACGCTACGGTGGATAAGGACAAACACACAGCCAGAAGTTCTGTGCCGTGCCCCACCGAGAGGCGATACCCGGCACCGCCTCGGGGGGGTAGTACTAACTCCGATTACTAACCTGCTCGGTTGGACTGATCTATCATGGGTTGCACTATTCTGCGTCGCGCGTTGATAAACCTGTCGAGGAGGGAGGGAAAAAAGGAAGAAAAAGAATCGAATGAGAAAAACAGTAAGAAAACAACAACAACAAGAACAACAGCGAGGACGACGTTCTGATAAAACGATAAGACAGACAGAAACCTCTCTCCGCTGGCCCGTCCATTCCGCCCGATGCTTCGGGCCATCCCGTAAGCGAGGGGTTGGGAGTGGCTGTTGGAAGAGGAAGAGGGAGGGGTTTGGTTTCGAGAAAATGGAACAAACACATTAATCAAGTGAAGTGAAATGATTAGAGTTGAACCGAAACCCCGGGGATGAAGGATATCGCCGCGCGGCGTGTTTTTCCGCGCGTGCAAGGCGCGGGGAGTGGGAAAAGGGGAGGAAGGGTGGATAAGCGAGCGCGCGAGGTGATAAAACATTCAAAAGGGGAAAATTCCCTGTGTGACACTGTGGAATGTGTGTGTGTGTGTGTGTGTGTTTGTATTGTCGGGGTTTGGTTTGCTGAAGATCGACTCTTTCGACCGAACCCCGTCCGAATCCGTCACACTGTATCTGTGTGTGTGTGTTAGTGTCTGTTTTATTTTTCTACTTCACTTGTTTGTGTTGCTTTCTAGCACACCAGCACCCAAAAAGGGGCAGGGACGTGCGCGCGCGTTTTCGGCGGAAAGCACCACGAGCGGGCGGAAAAACAACGAAACGAACGCTCACGCTGATAAGAATCTGTAATTTCCAACCCAAAATTTTCCCAAAAAAGAGATTACTTCTTCGAAAAGCGAAAGAGAGGGGGGGGGGACGTGCTAGTCCCGTCCCCCTTACGTCTCGTGGCAAGAAATCCATTCCCGAATTACACATCTTAGCCGGCGTTTTCCTATCGGTGCCGGATCAGCACCCGAAACGTGCTGCCCCAAAGCGGATCGGTTTGTTTTTTCCAAAAGGGTCGAGGGCGGGAAAGCGGGGCGAGGGATGTGGGACGCGCAATTTTCCCTGTTTTTCCGCCCGACCGACCACCATCCCCCCCCCCCTATTCCCCATTCTCCCCTGAAAACGAGCCAGGCCGAGAACACACCGACGCGCACTGCCCGAGAGGGGCCCGAGATGGCGATTCGGATTGGATTGCACAGTTTATTTGATTTATGGAAATTAAACAATAATAAATCACCTCATCTAGTGATTGTAAAGGGAGAGGTGGGTGGGTTGCAGCTTCCACCAATCCACCAACCTAGGGCTTGGATCCTCTGTGCGGAGAAGGGAAAGGCACATTTCGGCTTCCTGTGAGCGTTCTTACTTTCATTTCCCTACAGTAGTCGGGGCTCCGTGCGTGTTGTGCACCCTTTGTGTTGTTGGGCCTTTTTTTGTGTTGGCTGGCTGGCTGGCTGTAACTACCGTACAGTAGTACCGCTCCTTTCCCTTCTCCGGGCACGCAATTGGAAGTGACCAGCACGACGACTTTGGGTACTTGGCGAAGGGATTCATTTTTGTTTAGATATTTGTTTGTGCAGCGTCGTAAGTTAAACATGAAAATTGCTTTCCATCCGCATCGAAGGGTACCGCATGCGTTCGCCTGTTTATGGAGGAGAGAGGAGCGGCCGGGCCGGAAAGAAATCCCAAAGAAAGTGAGACCAAAGAATTCGGTATGAATGCGAAATGACCCAGTGACAATGGTTGGGTTGGCCGCAATGTGGGGTGGCGCCGTTTGGTGAAGGACACGCGAAGGGGACATGTGGATAAGTGTGTCTTTTCTATTTTTCCTTTTTTTCTGCTCGTTATTTGTGACCGTATCATGCTGGGGGGGTAAAATGATTGAGTCCGGATTCGATTGGGACATGAGTTGGAAAATAGATGTCTTATCTGCCCGGTGCCCTCGATCCTTCGTTCACGGGGCAGGAAGGAGTTAAACACAGCAGGACAAACTATTAGAAACTAATATCGTATGAACGAGCATTCATTGCTAGAATTGCTTGTTCGGGCAAATCTCTTAAGCTTGTACTTTTAATATTTGAGATTTATTTGAATGATACGGCAAAAAGTGACTGAACGAAAGTAACGCAAATGCATGTAGTGTTCATATTTTATCTTATTAGAAAGGTACTACGTTTCGTATACCAAAGTGTGCTGTTCTAATTAGAAAGATCACGTTTAGGGGTCGAGTGAATGTTAACGTTAAATTTTGTTTTGTTTTCCTTAGCTAATTGTACATCAATAGAAGAGATACTGGATGCATCAACTATGCAAACTACAATACTTATAATGTGTATAATAATTTGTAAAAAAAAACTACATATTCAGAGATTTTAACTGACTACTTAACGCTGATCTTTGGACATCATGGGGGAAATAACGAGGAAATGTTATATTTAAATCTATATTGTAAAGCGGATTATATGGCATATTAAACTTTTCTTCTCTAGGTGTATAACACGCTACATTTCGTTATGACTTCGGTGAGATGTAATCAAAAAATTGCATTTTCTCTTGATCAAGAAATGATCATTGCAAGCGCAAATAGATATACAGATGTAAATTCACATTGATTTTTAAGTAAGATTTATTAAAAAAAGTGATGAAAAATGAAACATTATACTCCAAACAATAAGTGGAAAAAAATTTAATTCCAATCGAATCACATTCTCCTACTGATCTTTATTATCATCTTGCGATGATTTTACCGAAACTGCCACAGAATATATGAATATATGATTGAAAATTGCAATTTTGAGAAATGTAGGTGCAGATAACTTGAAGCATAAAATATCACCATTTCGTTTGATAAATATATTAAATAAAATAGCAGAATTCATTTACACTTACAAGATACCACAAATCACTGCTTTAGCTCGTAACAAAAATTGATCGGATGCAAACCATGCTGTATGCAACAGCTTCCGAGGGTTCGTTTTATTAACCTACACATTTCCCGCCAAGATGCAGGCTAAACGTTTGACATATTCTTCCTGTCAAACTGTACACAAACTGCCTGCTTTGCCACTCATTGGACGCGCTAAGCATCCTTGCGAACACAAACAAATCCTCTCCTCCCACTGTGCTCGGCTATTTTGTTTCCCGCGCTGTACATTGTACTAATCAAAGCAACACAGTGAGAATCAAATTGGCCGGATTGGGCCGCAGCTAGTGAGTGATTTTCCCCGTGCAGCTCGAAACGGCATTCGGTACCCCTTCAGCTGCTGAACAGAAGGTGCGTGTGATGTGGTTTTCCACTGAGCGGGTAAGCAGAAGACGAACCTCGCCCACCAAACAATGGCACAAAAGGGGTATTACAAGCGAACAATCATCGAATCCCCCTGTTCCGGCGAGATCCCTTGTCGGAAAACTTTACCGAAAGCGTGTGTGTGTGTGTGTGTTTTGGTGTGCCAGGTAAGTGTGTACCTACACGGCACCACACACTAGCTCTCTTTGAAGAGGTCGTGGCGCGTGTTCCTGCTGGCAAACAACAAATTTTGTTCTGCCACCCAACCTAAACTGGGTTGCCGTGTTGAGGTTTCCTCCCTTGCTGCGTTAATTTTCCCATTTGGCCGCTTAATGAGGTCTCCTTTTTTTGGGCTGGAAGCGTGTGCAGGGGCTTTGTCTGCCGGCTGCCGATCCTTTTCACAAGGATCACAGCAATATTCCAGCCAACACATGCGAAAAGGGGTGAAACGAAGCAAAAGCCGTCGGTTGACGGAGAGAGAGAGAGAGAGAGAGAGAGCGAGCCTTGATCTCCCTTGGGGACCCGGGGATGTGGTTGTTTTAGATGTCTGTCCAATTGTCGAATGCCAGTACATTCGCCGGTGTCGAAGAACGGGGGAACGGGAGAGAGAGAACCACTGTACATGAAAGCACTTACCAGTTATTAACTTGCAGTATCGTCAGCCCCGTGTCTTGTGCTAGCTGCTTTTTCTGGTCCTCCGACGGGTAGGGATGCTGTGGGAAATGGAAGCAAAAAAGAAAGAAGAAGAAGAAACAGAATGAAATCAGTGAACATAGTGTGTTTGTGAAGCTCGAGCGTCGATGCAAAGTAGGCGGCTTTGGCAGCACACACGCGCTCAGCCACCATTCAAGTGCCACTTTGCCGACACTTTCCTGCAACGGAGTTGAGCAAGGGTGGTGGTGATGGTGGTTGCCTGGTAGGGGAAGAGGGATAAAAGACCCCAATCGGATGTTGTTGTGGCAGGCTGTTTGATCGCTTTTCGATTGTTTGTTAATTAAAATCTCGAGCAGCTCGTACAAGAGCGGATGTTATTGGAGGACTGTGGCACAAGTGCCTTTTACGGCCATTTGATGGCGTGATAGCGTGTCCGGGAATTGGTGGATGGATTAAGGTTTAAGAACTGTGTCTGTTACAGTTCCCTCGTGTTTGCTTCAAGAACCGTCGGATATAGTTTAGATAATTTCTTTTATGTGTATGACCGCAGCTCGTTCCATTCCACTAATAGGGAACAGTGCAGTCTGACTCCCACTAACAGACTCTCTCTTTTTTTCTATTTTTTATCTTTACAGCCACCTTCACGGCCACCATCGCAACCCACCGCGCGCGCTAGACATTGATCGGTCAATTAATAATATTTAATTGTTTTACATCGATACACATAAACACACACATCGTGCTCGCGTGCTCTCGTGCGTTTGGGCTCGTCCGCGGACAACACCGATATGCTGTCGCGCCGGCCGCCTACCCACACAAGACGGCCGCGGCTGGAAGCGCCGCCACGGTGCAGTTTACATGCGCGTTCTCGGCCCGCTCGGCGCGCTCGTATCGTGTGCGTGGACAACCTGACCCACGCTGGCGCGCGCGCGCGCGCGCACTCTCGCGCCTATCATCTCCACATTTACATGTTCGGGAACAACCCCCAACATCTCCTCCCACCAAAAAAAAAAAAAAAAGGAAAAAGGAAGAAAAAAACATGTACCACACAGCACACACACGCCGACACGAGACGGACGGGTGCAGTATGGTGGTACCGAACAGGGTGAGTACAAAGTTTTGTGATTTCATTACTGAGACTGCATGTGGTGCATGGGTGCATCACTTCGGATGCACTTCGTGCTCCCGGAGGAGAGCGAGAGAGAAAGAGAGAGAG
>AXCO02003108.1:0-24874 GCA_000473525.2 Anopheles melas | reverse complement strand
ACACTAATCCTCTACCAGCGCCATAAGAATCCCATTTTCTATCGAAGCTCTTGCCACACTTTTCAAATGTCTCGTGCTAGTCAAGATTCTATCGTCCAGCCTGACACTCCCCTGCCTGACTCCTTCAGCTCGATCTAGTTTATGTTTTTCCAACACTTCAAAAAAGCATCATTATTAGCAGCAGCAGCAGCAGCAGCAGCAGCAGAACGATTGACGGCGTGGTGCCCCTAAGTGCTGCCTTTAAGATCGCTAAATCTTCCGATCGCAGATCAAAGCGTACGATTCCGCAAAAAAGTAAAACCATCTTGAAACGCCGTGGAATTCCTGCCCGGCCGCCACTGACGGTGGTTGGGCGAGTCTCTCTCGCGCGGTCTTATAGAAAGGCGGCAGTAACCTTGATTCCGTTGCGACCATTTATGAGGTTGATTTTGTTTCGCTCTCTCAGTCTTTACGATTGGATTGTGTATATTTTGTCTCTTTCTTATTTGACTTAATAGCTTAGAATGTACGAACAAGGACATGATATAGGTTTTATTCATTTAACATGATGTTTTTTTTAATGCAACTTGTTGTAATTATAAAACTCAGCCTAGCAAAGAAAATATTAATTTCAAAAGAAATAAATATAAATATGAAATATCTTCCCAAGACCACCAGCAATCAAAATCGAACGAAACCAATGCGCAATTCATGCGCCCACATATCAAGTGCAACGAAACGATCTACTTACCCAGCATCGAAACTAATTCACTTTGCCGCCTTACCGGTTTTGCGGCCAATAATAGTAATCGAACGAAAAAAAAAGCTGCCCCGCCAAACCACCGTACGCGAAAAAAAAATTGAAATTAAGGTTCACACACAAACATCCGGGCAGCGCAAACGCAAACAACGCGCAAGTGTGCTTATGCGCAAAGTATGCGCGCAAGCGGGAAACATGTTCTCAGAGGGCAGTACGCGCAACCGCACACCGATCGGTCCGGCGGGCTTCCTGCAATGCTGTCTGCACGAGTGCAGTGCGACGGCAAGCGAGGAACCCAAACCGCTCAACCCAAACACCAAAACGAGAAGGCAGCAAACTGCTCCACCAGGGCTTGGGACAAAGCCTCGCGACGGCGGTCGGACAATGGACGGGCACCGTGCTGCTGTCCAAGAAGGGAAAACTTGTTTCGATCGTTCAGATCGTTCCGCCCAGCCACCGGTATGGTTGGATCCCATGCTTCATTCCCAGCGCTGCCTGGGGTATGAAGTAATTGGTAGATCAAAAGCTGCCCATACGGCCCTGTTCGCACACTGACGCACAAGTGCTCCTGTGGGGTTGTGTTCTTTTACAGGCGTCAGGTACGTCAGGTCCTTGCAAAGGTGGACCAGTATTGCAGCGAAACAGCACAAGCACCAATGGAGGCACCAAACCCTTGCCGTACTTTATTGGTACGCGGGCTGCATTAAGTAATCCACTGATTAAACAATCGTTCCCGCGCACGTTCTTTTCTGCGCCCTCTTGCATCTGAATAAGGAAACTGGAAGCTGGACAGTTTGGCGACACCTTCGGCGGCACTGTCCCGTCGTCGAATACAAGTCCGTTCTTGCACAATAACAAATTCCAAATGCACGGATATCCGTTGACAGCACTCAGCCGGTTATGAATAAACGATGACGATTATTACAGTTTTGTTTTAAGAAGTACAACATCACACCGTTGAGACACGTTCGAGTCACGGCGCCATTGGATCGTGAAATTTTATCGACCGATAACGACTGCAAATCAATCTCGCTTTGACAAGGCTTTCCTCGTCCGTTTTTGTTGAAGGAAATCCTATTCCAAATTGCGTTTGCGTCCACTTCCGCACGCCTCAAAGCCGTGTGGAATCGACCGAAACTTCAAGCGTGGTGGCACCACCTGCTCGAGTGCCGTTTTCACCGTTTGCTACACGATCACTACCTCTGGTGCGACCTAGAAAGTGACCATTAGCTGTCCACCAGCGACACCGTGATGACCTTCCAGCGAACTCTAAACACTCCCACTACACACGAGCACGCGTGCCCGCAATGATGAGAAGATTTCGCAATTTTCCAATCGCCGTGAAAAAGCCACACGTCATATAAAACTGATCGGTCGTTGATTTTTCCAATCAAAACCGTGTCGGGTGAGTTAGTGCGAGGAGTGTTTGGCTGCAGTGCGTGATCCTCTATCAATACATCATGAAGGTGAGGAGCAGATCAGTTTGGTAAAGTGAAAACATGAACCTAAAACGATAAGTGTTTTGAACGTTCCAGGTTCTGATAGCAGCAGTGTCAGTTCTAGCACTTGCTAGTGCTCAGCAGTTGATTGATCCGTCGTACTATAACGAAGGTTTGGTGCAGTACAACGACTGGCAGCCCATCGTAGGCCCGAATGTGCTGAATCCGTACGCCGTTCCGCAGCTCCTACCAGCTCAGCAGTATCCATTTGTCCAGCCCGTACCGGCAGCACAGCTTCCACCAGTTCCTGTGCCATTCCCAGCTCAATATCCGCTACCGTATGCTGGGCAGTATCCTTTCCAGCTCCCGATTCAGGTGCCTCAACCTCAAGTGCCTCAAGTGCCTCTACAGCAACAACTGCTGCCAGGGCTGGTTGTACCTCCGTACGCCAACGTACAGCAAGTCGGTCCCCCGCAAGTGCAGGTCGTACGCCACGGACTTCCACACTCGGATGCGGCAGCCGTTTCCTACTCCTCGCTAAACTACGGTGCCAATAACAATGCCCAGCCAGCGGCAATCGCAACGCCACCAGCGGTCGTCGCCGCTCCAGCGCCCTCTAGCGGTGTAAACAGCGGATCGGCTGGCCCAGTAGCGTCCGGTGCAAGTGGTGCGACAGTGGTGAAGGACATTGCCACCTTCGGCACGGAGTATGGTACTGGGGCGGACAAGTCACCCGTCGCGCGGTACGAAGCCATTAACGCCGGCTCGGTACACGTTGCACCGCTGCCGGGACACACCGTCGACCAGAAGCTGATCGCACCCGGCACCACCGAACAGAAGCTGTAGATGGCTTCCAGCCGGTTTTAGCGCCTTTTAATCGTACCCATAAATCGGTTCGTGGTTCCGTTTGCTAGCGAAATTGATGTTGCTGTAGGGCTGTAAACAAATAAAGCTACATGGTAATAAAATTAACAGTAGGATGATGAATTCTTGATGCAGTGGTGTCTTGGAACGATCATCAGGCTTGTGTGACGAAGTTGTTTTGGGTGATATATTTATTTCATGACCGATATTTGAAATGCCTAAAAGCAGGAATATTGTCTTCAATACTATGAATAAAGTGAGGTATTCTAATAAATAATGTGAAAGTACATACTAATTATAATATTAACAAATTTTCAATATGTTGGCCCTAGCAAGAAGCTTCTAACAAGATCCGCCCATGCGTCTCACGACACATTCAACGATCATTTCGTCAGCACCAACCTGAGCAACCAGCACAACAACCAATTACGCGACCCGAACGCGTTCTTTAGTCGCATGCGAGAACACGTTCCATCTGTTCCTGGTCCAATAAATAACCCTAAAATGAAAGTAAAAATACCTCCTTGAACTCACGTATGCAAATCAATCCCGCATTCCGCTTCCCAGCCCTGCTAAGTTGTTGCTCATTCCCGAGGATCAATGTTTCAAAGTCCAATATTGCAGGCTTAAAACAAACCTCACTCGCTAGACGAAATTCCCAACCACCTGTGGCGATGCCCTCCTACACACTCCAATGATCAGGCCAGGGTAGACGCTAGATCATGCCTCCGTTTAGGCGTCATTTCCTTGTGCTCTACTTCTTGATCGCGCCTTTCGTGAGTGTGCAAAGTTTTCGAGTACCCACCAGCGTTCGATCGATCAGATTACATCAGCCCAATCCCAACAGTCTATCTATGCACGAACGCAGGCAGTTTGGCGGTTACACTACGGCGCAAAAACACACGATATTCGGTGTTCCCGGCACGCGAGCATGATATTTTGAAATTTCGTTTTCTCGCTGTGTACATTTCATTACACCTTGCGACCTGTATTAGCGTCTGGGATTGGGAAGGTAGGGATGCCGCGGCGTAAGTTGTGGTCCAGAGCCGTGCTGCCTTCCTACATTCTTGTGATTCCACGGGCAAGGGACAACGAGTGAGCAAAGGGGAAAGACCATGCAGACTGGTCAGTTCGATTTGATTCGATGGTGCATACAGGGAAATATCGGAAAAATTGCTCCATCTACCGTCAGATGGTTCTCCTTGCGGTGCCGTATTGTTGTCGATCGAAATCAAACTGTGAAAACATGCCTAGCATTAAAAAAGGGGGTTGAAGCGATTGATTGGGTCGTTTATTGGGGAAATAATTTCAGATTAACCTTTTTAATAGCAGCATATTTTCCCACTAAATAATATTGAGAACATCGTACGCTATTACAACCATGAAGTAACACCTTCCGATTTACACAATAGTGGATAAAATATTAAAAAAAAAATTATTATTTTAATTAATCATAAAACCATCCTACTTGTCAATTAAGGGTTTAGCAATCCTTCTCATGCAGTGGATTTGGGTTCCCATTTCAGCCCCCAATCAGCGTTGGCGTGGGTTGGTGTTAATGCCGTCTAATTTAATTTCGCCATCGAAACCGTTTTCCCGATTACACTTTACCCTCTCCGGTCACAGTCGTACATATGTGTGTGCGCATTTAGTAGTTAAAAGCGAAAAGCGAAGGATAAAAACTAATAACAACGATCAAAGCTGCACCTCAAAATCACGCTACCTTCCCGCCGTTGCTCGAAGCGGGAGGTAATTTACCACGCGCCTTCCAAAAATCGACGCCCCTACTTCGTACGGCCCGTTACGGGTGACAAGCTTTACTGCCGGAGAAAAACGCACTGAAGCACAGAGAGCGAGAGTGGGAGAGTAACAACTGCCCCAAATAATAAAAAAAAACAACAACCACCACAAGATAGCCACGGGGTCGATACAAAAAAAAAAGCGCCAAACAACCCCCGCCAGATGTAAAAGCGAAAGCCATCCGCGTTCCAGCCCAGCGCAGAAACACGCGCGAACGACAAACGCGATCAGCGCGTGCTCTCGATCGTCAAGATCAATGTCACATTCCAGCGCAAGATGCTGGCGCTAAGTGACCCAAAGGGAAGGGTGCCACAGTGGTAGAGGGCAGCAGCAGCAGCAGTACCTTTTTAAGCGCTGCGAAAACGGTGCACCTTTGGAAGCGGGAAGTGGAATGTACCAGAACTACCGCTTGCTGGGGCCTGTTTTTCGAGCGCAGCACGGCTTACTCACTGCAGATCAATGGCTTTGCATTTCAGTGCATAGTGGTGCAGGCGTTGGTATTTTCTTATTTAGTTTGTGCGTTTTTTTTACCTCGTAGCATTATCGTGAGCAATAAAACTTGTCCAGCCGCTCAACCGTGCAGGGTGTCCGAGTAGGTCCAGCAGATTTACGAGGGATTTTTTTTTTGGTTTTTTCGTTCTTGTTTGGGTTTGTAACTACAATTCCATACACATTTGTCGTACTACGCCTTAAGCATGAAGTATGCGGCTCGTAAGAAAAGGTATTAGCTCGGAAAAATACAGTCAGTCGAACAATTAATCGTTCGCTGTACCGATTTGTAGCGGCGGTTGTTGAAATATTGTAGCAAAATGCTTTGGGGTCTTTAGAGCTCGAGATGTTAAGCTTTCTGTCAAATTGAGACTCAAGAATGAAAAAAGATCAGATGTAGCTTCAAAGCGTATAGTTAGGTCTTTATCAGGGTGGTTATGTGGGACATGGGGACAGCCCGTTTAGTTTCCCTTGATACTCTTTAACTGTCTACATGTCAATCATAAAGATATATAGAGACATAATTGTAGTGGACCTTACAATGCTAAAAGTATACGGCTGGTCTAACTATGAAGTAGTTTCAGAACCATACATCTACTTAGTGGCTAAGGTCAATAGCAGAAGGTATAACACAAAGCACTTGGAAGCATTAATACCTAGTTAGAACGTGCTTCACAGCTGCCGTAAAGAATGTGGCACACTTCTCGGTATATTTTTTTCTCCTTTTAAGCCACAACAGAACTTTGTGATATTTTGTTGAATATTTCTAGCTTTCAATGAACATTATAACATGATCTTGACAATGATCTTCAGTGATCAATTTTGACTTGATCATTCAGAAGCTGTTGAGATACAATGGAGAGATACTGAGAGAAGTATGGATTCACAGCTTCAAGCTATCTTTAACCAATTTAGCAGAGACACTTTATTGTTCTAATGAGACCTCTTGATCCTTGCTTCTTCTGAAATCCGAAAAGTTTTAGCAGCGTTTGATTACAGTTTTCAAAAATTTGGCAAACTTGTTATCTGTAGATTTTTATTTCCGATTTTTTCAAGGTTTCTATATTTTTATATTCTCTTAGAGAATGGATAACCGCACAAAAATCCGAATAAATTGCAACCTGACGGCTCCACACAATCCAATCAAACTACCCATGGCAGAACAATTGATTTCTGCTTTTATAGCACTTGGCGATAACGGTGTTTCTCCCTTACAATGGCCAAGAATTGCAAATAAACCAGATTGTTGTAGCATCTGGTTTCTAAGGTGTGCCTATAAAGCGTCTCCAATCTGTCCAGCCACAGAATCGTCAAGATATCAACAGAGATGTTAGAATTCCGACGTCATCAATCGGTGTTAGAATACATTTCGCCAGCCATGGCATGGCAATACCAAACCCAGCCAGCTGATGTCGCGTTACATAACACGCTTCTTTACGTCGTCCGATCAGATGTCTCGGTGTCTGTTCTGACGCGTGGCACGGTACAAGCCCCACCGTCAGGAGTACTTGTATGTAATGTATGCTAATAATTATTGTAATCTAATTCCACCGCCAAACCCTGCTGGATTGAACCGGTCCTAAAATGAAGCGTCCCATCTCGTGCACCGCACGGTCACTTCAAAATGCTGATGAAATGTTCTGCCAAGTTTGAGCGATATACATACAGCTTGGAGGGTAATTAATTCAGCATCTTTGCCGGCCAACTGCCCCCGTGTGGAAATCTTCTTCCCTAGGAGCACCCTAGCCGGACAGGTCCCCTCTATCACAGGGGTTAGATATAAATACAAGACTCGTAGTACCGTAGATCATCAGAGTCTGATCTGCAGTGTCGAACGAAGTGTGTTAAAAGCAATTGTAAGTTAAAAGCCTCCGTTTTCCTCGTGTTTTAGTGCTCTACTCCAAAGATATCATCATGAAGGTATGTATTGATGGAGCTACAATCAGCAAAGGATTACTAGGTACAACAACGCCCATCTTTTCACAGTGCATCGCAGTTCTCGTGCTTGCCGCGACCGCGCTGATTGCTGAAGGATCAGTAATTCCGCTTGCTCTTGCACCGGGATATGCGCTTGCGCTCCCGGCAGGACTTGCCGTCCCCGGTGCAACCGTGATCCAGTCTAACCCACCACCAACGGTCGTCCATGCCCTGCCGGCACCGGTTGCGGTAGATGTCAACGGAACGCCCACCCTTCTGCTGGCACCATCGCCCCTCGGACCGACCGTTGTTGCGCTTGCTCCAGCACCGGGAGCGACAGCCGTTTCGGCAACGCGTGGCGCTGTTCACGTGGCCCCACTGCCCGGACATTCCGTGTCGCAGACGCAGCTGAACCTGGCCCCTGCTCCAGGCTCGGAATAGATCACCGCGCTCGCGCGCATGTGTTCTGAGTGATGCTTGTCCAACCGGAAGCCGTGCCTGCTTAGTCAAACTTGTTCGTATTATGGCACGCGGTTAGGACGAGCTTGTATTACCGAAACTCTGCCGAATCTATTTTACATCTGCAAATAAATGCATAATGCAAGCAAATGAAACAGAACAATCTTTTCGGCGCAATAGATCATTAGCGCGGCTCCTCATTCATGCAACATTTCCATTAGGCTCCATCTTTCCTTTGTTTTCGTGCAGAAAACAAACTCTAAACTATCTTATCTTTCCCGACAACATTCACTAACACACACAGTATGGCGCTACACTCCAGTTGTGGGTCAAGTTTACGCATAACTTTCACCCTTGGTTGAACTTGGCATGGGTAGGTATAGCGCCCAACATCTTCCACCTTGCAACCTCAAACTCACACAGACACACAAACACACGCGCAAAAGGTTCACCATGTTCCATCTGTTTTACGATGCACTCGCATGGACCACCGACACAGATCCAGATTGCGTAAGGATCAATTGCGCAGACGCATCCGCTTTACACACTGGGCCACTGTGATTCGACATTTCTTTCGTTATAAAACAAGATCACCAGCGTGGAGGATGATCCACTTTGTGTTTGACCGCCCGGTACGGTAGCCACATTCGAAGGGGCGTTTCTCTCTGAAGACACGCAGCCGCCCATCACAAGAAACCATGCAGGTAAGATGCTCGTTACTGACGCTTTGCTTGGTTCATTTCACTGACACCGTTCGATTTTTCTTTTTTTGCAGCTCTTTGTAACCGTTTTGTTGTGTGTTGTCGTTACAAACTGTGCGGCACACTCCACCAACCTGGCACTTTTCACGCCGTACGTACCGGTACACCCGCTCGATGAAGGATACTTCCCACGGACGCGCTATTTTGAGAACTTGGAAACGAGCCTTCTACAGGAACATCCGATTGTGCGCTTTCCCGACACTACGCACTCACATCCTTACTTTCCAACGGAACCACTGCTACACTTCCCACACCAACTGTCGCTCCCACAGCAACACTTTCACCAGCCCACCGAACACCAGCAGGATCTGTTCCTGCCCGACGATCGGTACCTAAGCTTTATCGCTCCATCCTCGCCGCTCGTAGCGTACGTTCCGGTGCACCGTGGTAAACCGGGCCCCTGGGCAGTGCCGAACGTGTTCATCAAGGGCCAGGGCTACAGCACCAACCACTACGTTGCACCGGCGCTCATGAAGAAGGTTCTCGCACAGGACCCACGCTAATGCCTGAAAGCTTCTCAAACAAACCAACGCAAATCAGTTACCAGCCAGTGTTGTGTTCCGGTGGGAGAGTTCTGCGAGAAATACAGCTGTTTATTGACTAAGTTTTAAGTGAACAGTGTTGCGTGTGTTTTATGTACGTGTGTGTGTGTGTTCTAGTACGTCCCCGGTGGACCGTCCAAGTTGTATTGGAACTGTGAAATCGAATGTCCTGGAAGTGGTGCTATATGAACAGCACCTCGTGTTGCGGCGATCGACATCGCGCCAGGATATTCCGCCAGCTGCGCTGCCACAACAGGAATGATCGGGACGGGTTCGTTGTACGGTTGGATTGGGGTGTGATCGTGCCACGGTCCGAGTGGATAGAAGTAAGGCCATCCTTCCAGCGACAAACCGGGAAACGATGCGTCCATGCGGCCCACAAACGATGACACGATACCGATTGCCAGTGCAATTCGGAGCACTCTGCTGTAGGGCTTTGTTGCGGATGGAAGAAAACCAATTGAGAACGTCACTTGAGCACAAACACTACACGTTGCCGGTAACTTTTGCTTGTTTCTTCGGTCGAATACTTACATCCATCGGTGTTGTTTTGCTGCTGCAACTCCGGCGTTCTGTCCCGATCTGGACGAGGAAATGAGTTAAAGTAACAATTCTAACTTCTTGTCCATAGCCTTTTATACCCTTATGAAGTTTCCGTGGTTTTGTTTGCTTTGATTAGAGAACTAGGCCGCCTCCCACAAGTGGACGACCTACAGAACCAGAATGTGACATTGTAAAAAAAAAACCAACCACAACAACAAACGGCAGCCCGACCCGACCAGCATGCACCCATTTTTATGGCAATGTGGCTTTATTTTTCTTCCATTACCCGTAGACTCCAGGATATGGACTCCACCCAAGTTCACGCTTCGGGGCAGGGTTTAGTTTGCAAATGTGCACGCCGTACCGCTAGAACATTGCACGCCGCCACAATCAATCCGTGGGGTGTCTTTTAATTTCTAGTGCACATTTCTAGGTCCATTTCTAGTTTCCCGCCCGGCTTGACATTGGTCCGCCACGCTATATCCCGGCGGTAGAACAAGAACCAAACACAAAACGGCTGCGCAAGTTCACAGTCAATCGGGACAGTATGCTCGGCTGGTGCCTTTTCTCACTTCCATTAATCGATAGCTTGGCCCACGCGTGACAAACCAGTGCTTATGATTTGGTGCCCAACGTGCAGTTGCTACCAATAGGCTGCTTTCCCCCTGTCGTTGAACCGTTCTTTATCGGCATTAGTCATGCCGGGGGTGGCGACAGGCGGCTGGGCGTTAAGCTTTCACACCTTCGGCGGCTCCACTCAAGAAGGAAGTTACATGGGTTGTGTTTTTAATCTCAAAGAACTGGAACAACACAAGCCCCCCCACAATGCAAACTGAAGTGCAATGCCTTTTGAGGGGCTCGAGATCCGTGTTGCACACGTGTGGGAGTTTACTGTGACAAACGGTGTCAACAGAGCATGTGCTTAGAACGAGAATTCTACCATTCTGAAAAGCTCACGTTAGATGACTCATTTGAAGTAACAGCTATCGATCATATTTTACATTTGAATCAGTTTTTTTGTGTATTTAAAATCATGCTTTAACCATAGTTTATTCTTACCGATAACAACGCAATTGATTTATCAAGATTTGTTACGGTTCATACTAAGGTCGTTTGCGCTAGTAGATCCAGTGTTACTTGTTTGTGACTCAGCACACAGTACCAATGCAGGTAGGAGTACTGGTTTTCTTGCCTTAAATTCATTGACGTTACGAGTTACAATTTACGTCAAGTCCTTGCTAAGGTTGTCTGCAATGTCCGGGTGCGATTAGAGACAGTAACAGTATCGGGAGGTTGCTTGTAGTTCAAGATATTCAGCTTTATACTGATGCCCACAAAGTACACATATACTACTTATAGGATCTAGATCATTACATAGAGTGCAATTACTATTATTTTTATGGAAATGTAGATTGATATAATAAATGGTGAAGAAATGCTAGGAATGGAACACAACTAAAAGCTCTTATATGATGCTCTTACTCAGTATAATCCTCTCTTAATCAATCAATTATCCGACACTAGGAGAGAATCATCGGGAAAATGAGGGACAACTTGCTCCATACTGGATCTAAACTCACCGCTCATAACCAAGCAGATGTTGACCTTACATCCAATTACTTGTGCCTTTTCTATTAATAAACTTCGAGCTTCACTTGACACCTAGACGATTTAAGCAGCTTTGATCATTTGTTATTCATAAGGAACAGTCCTGATCCATCACATTACTTTATTAACTACACAAGGTGCATAAAGCTATAACCAACTTATAGCTAGAACTGGGTGACTTACTTTTAGATCAAACCATGGTTTAGGTCAGTCAGGATTGTCAATTCAATCCATCCTTCCTTGTTGATATTTCAAACGTCCTGACAATCGATTTCGCTTGACGAATGTTGCTAGTACTCAGTCTCAGTCCCATATCCTCTCACTAGAAAGTAAGACAGCTATAGGGAATAAGGGTACATTATGCCGTACAGTGATCATCTCATGGTATTGAAAGAGAGTTATCGATCGTAAGTCAACTTAACACAGTCACTGCTCTTTGTTTATGATTTGAAGTACTAGTTTTGCTACTAAAGCACTAATTGTAAGACTTTATGAATGCATATAATTACTTGACTACAATACTAATATTCACTTGACTGGATCACCAAGCAGTCAATAAATGTAATGCAGTCCGATACATTGTTAACTACCTTAATTAGCATACGACATGCCGTGATGTTTTATTGAACCAAACCCTTAGACGGACAGAACGACTTGCTAACCTTGGTAGCGTGAGAAGTAATACAGTGACATGATCAGTAGATCATGAACAAACAAACCATTCCTACACTATTATTAAGCATAGTAGCAAATCATGATCGTCTTCTATGACATTCTACCATACAAGGCTCTTCTTGTTCCAATTGACGATATATTGAACTGCGTTTGACAAAATCTCACGAGGATCAAAATCATTCTGTATACTTTTCGATTTAATTTTCTTTCAAAATTGACCCCAAAATAAATTGTGCATCTAGTTTTAATGAGAAAAATGAAACCAATTTTGGTTTGTTCGTTTTATTCACACACACACACGCGCGTTCCAGGTCCGAATGAAGTGGGGGTCGAACGATGTAACTCTACCATTCAAATCGGGATAGCGTAACTTTTGAACAATATAGCGATAGACGACAGATGGTAAGAGATAGAATGTTCCAGAGCACCCGAACCGCGGGCACACTGACTAGGTGGGATGGCTTAGAGCGTGCCAGGGGCAGGGGCCAGGTTCAGCTGCTGCTGGGAGACGGCATGTCCGGGCAGAGGCGCGACATGCACAGCACCTCGGGTAGCAGTGACGGAGGTGGCTCCAGGGACGACTCCAGCATGGTGAGCGACCGACGCAGCTGGGGCATGCGGAGCGGCCAAGATGGCAGCATGGGGAGCGGCCAGGATGGCAGCGTGCGGCGCGGCCAGGATGGCAGCATGCGGAGCGTAAGCAGCGTGGATGGCGGCGTGCGAGATCGCACCGTACGGGTGGGCCAGCACATTCGACTGGATGACGGTCGGGGCGGCCAGATGCCCATATGGCCAGCCACCGTACGGCAGGAGTCCGGCTTCCGAAACGACGGCCAGGGCCAAGATGACTGCAGCTACCATGCACTGTGGATTGGGGAAGGAAGTTTCACAAAAGTAAGCTAGTGGATTTTGGGAAATGTTGATAATTTTTCCAAAAAATATTCCTAATTTTGTTCTAATGATGTAAACCCACTACAAAACACTCCGTTTTGGCAAAACGTACCTTCATTTTGGTGGTTTTGGTATGGGAGCGGTTGTTTCGGGTGGTTACTTTGGAACGGTTGTGGAGGTTATGATGCCTTACCGAGGACCGCCTGCCGGTTTTTATACGGAAACTCCTGCCTGCCTAAACCAACGGCGACCGATCAGATACCGGCTGCCAACGGTACGCCTCGACCTCGGTACCGTTTGGCGCGCATGTGCACCCGGTGCAATTGTGCATGTGCATAATCTCCCACCACCAACAACACCTTGCGAACACCAGCGTCATGCGGGGTGCAGTTGAGAATAAGGTACATACACACACAACAACAAAAAAACAACAACATGGGTGCAATACTAAGCCGGCGCACTCACTGAGCAACAACAACAACAACACCCTGGCAAAGCTTTTTCCTATATACACCAGCGGTATGTTCTTTCACTTTGGCCCGATCGCGGACCCGAAGGTCCCACTCGAGAGCACCCCGGCAGCTCTAGAATGCGGGCACATGCGGTGGGGCTATTTGACCATATGCTCGAAACTAATGCTCGATTTACATACGCGCGTACACTTCTGGCCGGCGAAGACTTGCGCGATTGACGTACGCGATTTGCTATGTACTTGATCTGGTGCGCTTTGCGCCTTAACCCAAACGGATCACTGAACTTGAAAAAAAAGGCGGGCGATTGTCCCCAACTCTCACCGAACGATTTGCTCGAGTGGTTACAGCGATAGTGTCTGTGTTACATCAGAATTTACCGACGGGTGGGTTCTTTCACTTCCTTCTAGACCTCAAAACACCAACGCCGTCGTCCATCTGGGTCCACCAGCTGCCAGCTGAGCTATGTATTCTTGCACAGGGTGCAGGCATCATGGAATGTGGAGCGTTAGCGCGTGGGGCTTTCGTCGGTGGATGAGAGGTCGCGCCGGACCAATAATTGCTCGATAGGTTAGGGTTTGCGGGATTGCAATTGCGGCGGTAAAAGTGTAACCGCGATCGTACGGAACGCGATCGAGCGGCGTGGTTTTTTGCCTCTTCGCACCATGTCCTTCCTGGAGTTGGACCACCGTTCTGGCGCATGGCTCCAGAGCATTCTCGGGAGCTGGCGTTGGACGGTGCAGGTATAAAACCCATACCAAACGCTCGGAATAGTATCACAATCAGTCCAAGCGTTCGATCGAACAGATCTCCAGCAAGAGTAATTCAGTGTTCAGTAGCACCAAACCAAACACCACCCAACTCAATCATCATGAAGGTGGGTTCCTTTGTCCTGGAAGGGACGCAACACTCTCACCTTCGAGCGCACTAACGCTTCCGCTCTATATTATCACAGGTCGCCGTTGTTGCCGTTGTTCTTGCCCTTGCCGTCGTCTCGGAGGCTGGTGTGCTTCCGTGGGGCTGGCCATACGCTGGACTTCCGGCCGCTTACCCAGTTGCTGCGTGGCCACCGGCAGCCATCCATGCCGCCTACCCAGCGTACGCTCACCATGGCGCTTATCTGGCCGCCCCGCACGCTGCCATCCTGGCCGCTCCGCATGCCCCAGCTGCCTCGGTCGCTCACCATGCCGGTGTTGTCCCTGGAGCCACCTCGGTCACCGCCACCCGTGGTGCTGTGCATGTCGCGCCCCTGCCTGGACATGCCGTCTCCCAGCAGCAGCTGAACCTAGCCCCGGCCCCGGGAACCATCTAAGTCCTAGTACACCCAGACCGCACCCAAACATTTAACCGGAACTCATCATCCCACACCGTGTGCAAATCCGCTGAACAAGTGATAACATACTCATTAGCTGTTAAGTAGTTCGTTCGTTTGCGATCTGTTTTCGTTTTCACTGCATTCATGCAAAGTGCTTAAATAAAGGCAATAATGCAAAGCATTTTATAAAAAATAACACATTTTGAGTTTTTTACTTAGAGTTGAGTCGTATCATAACTGAAATAGTAATATTTTCTTGAAAATTACTATCAAGTCATGTATCATAAGAGAACAAGTGTTGTTTTCAGGACATCGTCAACATCTTAAGTAGATCTTCAACTCAAACTATTTACTAATGTAAAACATGAGAATTTTAACATGAGAAGAAACATATGTTTAACCATATTTATACACAAAGTCTCCACTTTTAAACCAAATGTTGTTCATAGAGAACTTCACAATAAATAGGAATCGTCTTGAATTCCTATCCGCTTACCTGTGCTAAAAGTAAAGTATAAATTCGACAGATGTCTAATAATAATTAATTTAATGTTCTTTAGCTCTCAATTTTGTAACTACAAATTTTTATGCTTTGCAAGCTAGTAACATTCACAATAAGACATTTTTTGGTATCCTGATAGCATAATCATGAACAGATTAAAATACCAAATATGATAAGATTCCCATGTGAACCATTTTCCCATAGCATGGGTTGACTTTGCAATCCAGTTGCATTCAGCTCCTTTTCCCGTAGCATGGGCTAAGTTGCAAATTAAAGTTGATGACATAATGACTATGGGCGGCTCCGTCAATTCGCAAGACTTAACAACATGCCCGTCATGGGTTCAAACCTCTTATGGGTCGTCCTTCCGTAACAAGGCTGCTGCGTGGTGCTGTATAAGTCTCGAAAGCCTCTATATGCCGGCATGTGCGCATAGAACGCTACGCCAAATGAAATACATAATGGCAAAAAGATCGCGTAGGAAGCTATCGTTACAAGAAGATGCAGACTAAAATAATCGTATAGAACTTTTTGAAGACATATGTAAAATAAACTAGATAAACTTTTCTTGAATTAAATGTACAATTGCTTAGTTTATATTTTATTTTTTATTTTTTCTTAAATTATTTCTTTCTGATATTGATTGTTGTTATGTAATTTTAGAAAAATCAACATGTTTTAATGTTGCTTTTGCTGATTTATTTTAAAAGTCATTTTTATACAAATTCTGTTTGTCTGTACATTTTTTCCTGTTTCCAGGTTGCTCCGGTTGTCCATTTGTTCGATTGTGCCACAAACACATCCCACCGATTACAGGTAGTACTTCGACGGCAGCACCTTTCCTTAGCCCAATCCGTAGCCGTAACCAGCACCGTAGCCGTATCCAGCACCATAACCGTAACCGCCATAGCTCACCACCTTAGCCGGTGCGGCGTACGAAACGACTTTGTTGATCAGTGGGTAGCTGTTGTACACCGACGGATAGGCGTACTTGGCGGTGGCCAGCGGTAGCACCGACTTGCCGTACAGTCCGTACGATGGGTATGCGACCGAGGTCGTCACCGGCCAGGTTGAGCCGTATCCAACCAAGCCACCACCGTACGGCAGGTAGGAAGCGTCCGCGACGGCCAGCAGAACCAGAACGATCGATGCAATGAAGACCTAGACAAAAGAGGAAATGGAAACTGATTCCTGCGGGATCTACTTCTTCCAAACTGATTGCTTACCTTCATGATGATGGTTGTTGGTTGGGGTTGGTTTGGAAGCTAGCTTGGAAGCAAATGTGCTGCAGACGATGTTGCTCGTAGCTGTATGATGCCTTACCGTTGGCAGAAGTGCGGTTTTATACTTGCCCCGATGTTCTAGTTTCTAGCCAAGGTGTCTTCTTCACCGTTTGCTTTTCATGAAGAACGGTGAGAGGAAATATAGAATATGTTAGCGCCACACCACATTCACTTCGACTAGAAGCACCCAGTGCTGAAATTATACCACCCAAAAGGACGTTCGCAGTAGCGCGTGAAGGACGCACGGGTGAATCCGTGTTAGAAATCCACAATCCAAAACAGCACTTCCGATCGCTTAGACACGCGTGGTTGACGAAACTGAGAGCACCATCAGGTAGGTGGATTTATCTGCATGAGAATGTTTGATTTAGTGATGGCTGGACGATTCTATCTACTGACCGAGGCCTTCCGGGTCGTAAATTAATATAATTCAATTTGTTTGACCTATCTTTTTGATCAGTTTATTGGGCTGGTTAGAAATGACAGGTTGATTATAATGTGCTTTATTACAGTTTGTGATTTTTGCTTGCTCTGATCACTGCGATCATCAAGCTTGTTTGCTTTTCATAGCTTGTTCACACATTTTAACAGTCGTGTACCAACATATTTTAATGTGTTAAGTACTATTGAGATCCTCCTGAATAAAAAAATCAAAAGAAACTATTGAGAAAAGAGGTTTCAAAGCGTATTCAGTCAATTAGTTTTAATGACTAGTTATCTCTTATACTTTTATTTACAGTGAGCCGTGAATAATAGTGTTGATTTAAATAAACGATCATTTTCAAAAGCTTCTTCTAGATGGCGTAACGTTCTACGCGAGTTTTTTTTTGCGAAAAAATAGATATGGAAATAAATTGAAACAACTATTTTATCCACAAAGTTTTAAATTATCGCTTATATATGTCAAGCTTGAAGAGGTTTATCTTGAAGAGGTTGGTGCAAAAACTGTTGTCAGTATACGCCTGCCATAACCCACAAATGGACATCTATTACAGTTATGGCTGCCTATGACTTATTTATTTACTTTTAGCAGTATACTATGTATCTACATACTCTCTATGTTTGATATTTGATATTTATTTGTTAAATTCAACGGGTCTTATGCGGCCCTCTTGAAGTGAGGTTGCATAAAAGTCATACACAATTATAAACATTAACTTAAACGCAGTAACTGCACAAATACAGTTCATAAACACGGCGCACGACATGTCAGATTGATGACGATCACAAACGACATTGATATGTTCTGCATTGCTGCATTGCATGTGCTCTATATGTTCTGCATTTAGAGAGCCGATCGGATTTCTTAATATTCTGTATTTCCAGTCAATTTAAATATATCGTTACTTCTTAAGAGCATCAAATTGCAATACAATAATTACATCCGGGCACAGTAATCTGGACATCTGCAAGATGATTCCCTAGGACATCTTCTTCTTCTTCTATTTGGCGTAACGTCCTACGCGGACATGCCGGCCTATACAGGCTTTCGAGACTTAATTCATTACCACGCAGCCGGATAGTCAAAAATCCTTGCTACGGGGGAACGGTCCATTCTAGGATTGAACCCATGACGGGCATGTTATTGAGTCGTTCGAGTTGACGACTGTACCACGGGACTGCCCCTAGGACATATAACACATTATTAACTTAAACAAGGAAAGTCTAGCCATGATAATAGTCTTGAGTCAAATTGTTCATAATGCAGCAATCACGAGGAGGATATCAGAAGTGCGTTCAAGGTATAATACCATGTTTAGAATTTGTAGAAATTGTAGTTGGAGTTCAAGTGTAGTAAAAATACTTTTATGAGACGATAATGTGCAAACCGATTACAATAGAAGGACCGAAAAACACAAAAACAAAACCATTGAATTATTTTTATGCTGTCATTTATTCATGTAAATAACTTCTATTTACAGTAAATGTACAATCTGCTGAGATAACCATGAACAAAGCAACAGCCAGCTATCCTGCCTTTCAACCAAACAGTGGCCAACCGATCGCCCAACATTGCTGCTGAACCGCTCAGCCGTCCACCGTCTGTCTATTAGCACTAGTTTCCTCGGGTCTATCACACATCATCCTTCTTCCAATATCCTGTTTCCAGTTGGCGTGTCCTCACACATCCGCTTTACAGAGTTCCGGGAGCAGGGGCCAGGTTCAGCTGCTTCTGCGACACGGCGTGGCCGGGCAGCGGGGCAACATGGACGGCACCACGGGTGGCAGTGACCGAGGTAGCTCCAGGGACGACACCGGCATGGTGAGCGACCGAAGCAAGCGGGGCATGGGGAGCGGCCAGCAGAGCGGCGTGCGGGGCAGCATAGGCAGCGATGGCCGCTGGGTAGGCAGCAGCATGGGCGTACGGGTAGCCAGCGTGGGCGTACGGGTAGGCGGCATGAGCGTACGGCCAGGCTCCAGCGTTGGCCTGCACGACGGTGGCACCGTATCCGGCGTACGGGTATCCAGCGTACGGGTATCCGGCGTACGGGTATCCAGCCTCGGCGGCGACGGCCAGGGCGATGACGGCAATGGCGGCAACGATGCACTGTTAAAAACAGGGAAGCGGGGAAATTTATTAAAACCTATCCTTGCGATCCTTGCAGGCGAATCCTGCCAGATGCAGCGGCACTGGAACACTGCCTACCTTCATGGTGGTTGGTAGGTTGGTGTTGTTTGGTGAGTTGCTAGATGAGCTGTTAGAACGCTTGGGTTACTTCTGATTTGATATGGCCAGCGACGGATCCTTTTATACACCGATCGTCCAGCCCGACCGAAGATTGGCTCGCCAACAGGGAAGAACCCGATCCCATTCCATTCCACACCGACGGGGGTCGAAATGCTCGCCCCACAAGCGCGACAAACCGATCACCCAACCGATCCGTTCGCCGTGCACACTCCCTTTACAATTCCTTTCTCCTCCCTCTCTCTGATTTCGCTCGAAATGCACACCCCTCGGCGGGGGCTGGGCCACCGACTCCCAAACAAAAAAGCGCTCCGTTGCAACTGCAATCGGAATGCATGCTACCAGCGAGCGAGGAGAGGGAGAAGAAAATTGTTCACCGTTCGCACTATCGCACATGCACCGCCTAGCAACAGCTACATCAACATACACACACACACACAGCATGATTATGAAACCCGGTAGAAGGGGTCGATCGGCATGCCGATCGATACCGAACACCGTTTTTGCAGGCGAGCTTCCGCTCTGCCCCGGCTCGGTGTCGGTTCGCGGTTCGGACACTCCGGCAGGCCCAGAATTGGCGATTGTGGTCCGTCAGGGTCCAACGACTTCGAAGGTCATGGTGGTGGAGTGCTGGAGGAGGATCGGCAGCAGACAACGGGAAACGGAAAAATCAAACCAATCGGAACCTAGTTCTAGTTATGACAAATGGTCAGCGGAGGGCTTGCGAAAAAGAAGGTTCTTGCTGCTGGCTAGAAGCAAAATCGATGATAGGCGATTAGAAGAGTTCAACTGGCACAAGAAGAATGGTAAATGCAAGAAGTGTTCGATCGTTTCGAAAGGAGGTAAGACAGTATGGAATTCTTGAGTAGTATTCATATTATTTATGATGGGGTTGGATAAAGGCTTGAACCAAAAAGGCCTCCCAAGAGTCTTTGAAGAATGTGATTGTAAAAGGCATATTTTAAGGTTTTTATTAAATTATTTGATCCAGTTGTTCAGTAAATGTAAGTAAAACCAATAGTAAAAACAAAGAATGCTACACGTTAGCAAGTCCACTACCAAAAGTGAATTACAATTTGAGGAGTAATACTTTGAGGAGCAATCGTTTTACAGCTTGCGTGGTAAAATATATCTGAACCATCATTATATTTCTATCAAAATCACTGCATCCTATATTTTTCATTTTGAGTAATACTTGAAGAATTATTCTATATGAACAAAAAGCGAAGAAGTTCCTGTATTAATACTTCTGCTTTAAGGACTTCTAGCTCTCTCATGTGAATTATATCAATTAATATCCTTTAGTTTGAAGATGAAGGTGAGCTGGAGTTCTTTGGGTATGCCAGTCGTTCAGTGTTGAGATTTCGATCAGGTTTAAAAGAATCGTTTCTACCGATCGTCTAGAGTTCGTGTATGCAATGCACTAGGGCATAAAAACATTTAAGGATGTACCATTTAATTACATCTAAGTTTTAGTTGCTTGCTATTTGGGGTCGTTTGAAGTCATTTTTCAACTATCGCTTGGATTTTTTTCCCTGTGGATCAAGTTTGAGAAACTGGTCGATAATGATTGTCAAAAAGGGGACTGTCAATAAGAAATGAACTCCTTATACCATCATTGTAAGTCGTTGGATTAAACTTAAATTTATCTCTTTACTACTTAATCTAGTCATTTTTAACTATGTACTTAAAACTGTTATACTTAAGACTATGTGTATAAGAATTAAAACCGTCCTCCTTCACAAAAAAATACGCTCTGACTGAGATCAGTTGTCAAAAAATGATTCCAGGATATATTTGTCTTTGTTATTCATCAACTTTCAACTATGTTGTTCAACGAAAGTCAATAAGAATTATTCATGTCTTTGAAATCATTCTGTCAAACAAAAATTATCAAATTTCTCAATTTTGATCCCGATCGCTCATTGCTGACGTTAACTTTCTTCCACCATCGTCGCCGCTTACCTAAGACTGTTACGTGAGTAAGTTCTTATGTAAAGTTCTACAAAACCCACTTCTTCAATCGGACCCCCATCGCTCCATTGCTGCCCGGAACGTGGCCAAGGTCAGCGGTGCCCTTTCTATTTGTGTCACTTTTGCACACCCGGCCTGCAAAGAAACGGTTCCGGCCAAGTTCAAACCTGCCAGCTGCCCTGCCCAAACAAGCGTCCCAGCTCCATGTGTGTGTGTGTGTGTGTGTGTGTGTGTGTGTGTGTGTGTGTGCGCGCGTGTTTGCAGCAACGGGTTAAGGTGCTTATTACAAAATCCCATACGTGACGCGAATCACCAATGTGTGCACCACCGGTTACAATCTAAGGTGCAACATATTAAAAGAACTCTTACCACCCACCGATCACACCACCCAGTCCAACGCACACACACTTACTTCCTGTAAAATGAACTGCATTCGTGCCGGGCCGGTGCTACAATGCGCGTGCGGCCCAACCAAGAGAAGGACTACTTTCGAGCGCGAACGAACAACAGCCCACTGGCAACAGGCCCGTGCTCAGTTAGAGGGAGGCTGGATGGAATAGATAAAGTTTAATTGCCCGTTCGGGCGTAAATATGTCACGTTCGATAATTGCGTTAATAAGTCGGGCGAGTGGGACTGCACTTTCTGCTGCGTGTTGAACGCCTTCCTACGCATGTCTTTTTCAAATTCCATTTCGGACGAAAGTGTGCAACGGAGCTGTTACAATTGCTTACTTTTGAATGAGCAGAAGAATTTAAATATTATATAACTAGTACTACCTTGTACTGCAAAACATCACCCAAACAAACTACAAATTGTAATGGCGTAATAAAGTTCCCGAGTTCCCGCGTGACCACGACATTAGTCACGAACGCCCAGGTCCCCGGACACGCTCCCCATGTCGCGATTAATCGATCCACCTAAAAGCTGTTCATTAAAAATCAATTCGTTTGAGGAACTTTTGCTCCAGTAATCGGTTTTATGCGATCAATTATCTCACAAGGATCGAGTGCGGGCGAGTGATAACAATTAGTGCTGGTTTGTTTTGTTGTCCTGTTCTAAACCACACAAAGCCCCGTCGCTCGACAACTTTTTCCTTCTTTCTGCTGCGTACAAATATAGCACACTGATTGGTTTATCTGCGGCCGATCAAGAACCGCCAGTGTTGATGTGCTGTGCCGAGCCGTTCTGGACACAACTTGCGGCGTATGCTAATTACTATCCGCAGCGCACTATCGCTCCCACGGCTGTGCGACAGCTGTGTGTAACCGTATCCTGGTGACAAGAACACGCGACGTAAGAACGGACCAGATGCCAGCAGGAAGGCCCATCGAGTGCAGAAACACCAACAAAACCTGCCCCCAGGGCTGCCCTGCCTTGACCGAGCTCCGACTCCGGTACGGGGGGTGCAGGCTTTGTACTCTAAGGGGGAAAGTCAATCGCGTGGTGTAAGACGCTATTTGCGTACCGAGCCGAACGTCACACAAAACAAACCCCATTCCATCACCCAAGCCGTTATCAATCAATTAGAGTTCAGCAAAGGTGAGCAAAACCCGCCCGCCATCTTGAGTTTGCAGCGTTGGGATACTAATTGTAGCTTTCTCCCACTGTGTGGTAGTGTGGCAGGTGCACCTAGAATGCACATTGTTCTAGGTGCAGTATGGAGATAATTGACTCCCGGTGGTTTGCCACCTGAACGCGCACAGCATCACCGGCCAAGCGCTGTTTTATTGCATTGCCGTGCGTTACCGTGTGAAGGTTGACTCCCGATGTTGGCTTTATAAAACCACGCGCAATGGGTGAGTCCGAGCGTAAACCGACTGCTGCAGTACCTGAAGAACCTTCGCGAGACAAACACTCCAGCAAATCAGATCACCATGAAGGTAAGCGATCGTTCGAAAGCGAAATCTTGAAGTGAAATCCCCAAGAGCTCTTCAAGAAATTCTAAACTCGCTTTCCCGTTTTCAGTCGTTTGCTGCTACTGCTGTTGCCTTAATGGCTGCTGTGGGTATGATCGAGGCCGGATACATCGGCGCACCGTACACCGAGCTCGCACACGCGTCGCACACCGTCCACGATACCGGTGCCTACTACGACGATCACTATGCGCCGTTCGCGCACGCTGCTCCAGCCTATGCCGCACCGTATGCCGGCTACTACTATGGCAACCCCTCCGGTACGTACAGCTACTGGGGCGCCCATGGACCGACGGTCGTGCAGGAAAATGCGGCCAGCCTGCCAGCGGCTCCCCTGCATGGAGCTCATCTGTACGCGCCGTACGCATCGCTTTACGGAGCCTACGGACCGGTGAAGACGACTGTCGTGCAGGAGAACCATGCGGCCGGTAGTCTTGCGAACCATTGGGGCCTTCCCGCTGCCTACGGTGCGTACGGACACGGGTATGGATATGGACACTACAACCATCATCTTGCTGGTGTGGCCCCAGTTGCCAAGTATTTGCTGTGAAAGATCCATTTGACATAAAAATGGTTATTTGTTCGAAGAAAATTTGCGTTTGACTTTAATTCCATCATTGTACTAACGAATGCTCCGAAGTAAATCTCTTGAATGCTCTCGATCTTGTCAATCATACTCCACGCCGTACGGTGACATTGAACTCAAAAGAAGAATATGTTTCCGAGCCCTCTGCTGGGGTATAACCACTGTAACCCAATCAAGCCAATCATATCACAGTCACGCGAATAATTGCAGCTGATTTTAAATCATATCATTACAATATCATTTCAAAGTACACTCATCATCCAACGGACACACATTAAAGTAATCATTCTAATTTGACGCACTCGACCTATCCTCCTTCCCTTGCCCTTTCAAGTACACGACAGCTTAATCCACCGTCAGCGAGGCTGTCAACGGCATTGAAGACTTAATCCTGCACACTTTACTCATTAGCCGAGATAGAGTTTGGATTTTTCTGCTTCCTGCCAAGTTAATCCGTTCGGTTTGCTATAGATGCTCGAGAAATGGTAACGAAACAAAAAGCAAGAAAAAAAATCACTCGCAATCGATCGATTTCGCAAAGGCACACGCGACAGTAAGAACGGAAGGGATTGCACTTTCATTTGCATAAACCTTTTGCCGCGAGCTGGCCCAACTTACCCAGCTCGTACCGTGGCGTTACCGTTGATAAATGGTAATCAATCAACGACAGCCGCAACCACTGCATCCCCCTGCCGGGAGCGGTCGAGAGAGGGAGACGCAAGGGCACTTGACGTAAAACATACCCACACCCATTCGAGGTAATCGCTCCTACTGCACCCGAACCGAGGGCAGAGGCACCACTTTGTGATGATGTGACGGCCGATGTGCAATGTGTGGTGCATGGACAGATTTGCTATTCTATTCCAGCAATCCGGTGCAACAGGGTGGTGGAGGAAAGAAAAGGAACAAATTGTCGGTTGTAGCGTACTACGAACATTGGTAAGATTAATGTATCGATAGACAGAACAGTAACGGTTCATGCTTTTGAGCTTTTATTCACCACTTGTTTTTTTTCTTTTTCGAGACTTAGCCAATCTTTCTGCTAAGCACTATTTCAAGGTGTGGTAAAAAAACCAATATCCCAACTGACAAAAACACAGTACACCGATTAAATATTAAACATCAAAAAATAAATATATAACTATTGACACAAACGAAAATATCATAAAATATCTAAAAAACCGATTATAACTAAAAAATATTAACCACAAAAACTAACCATTGCAAAATATCTATATAATTTATTTACACATCAAACCATCTCAATACCAATCCTTTAAGCAACAATCGACTTCTGGTTGACCAGATGGCCTGGTAGAGGGGCCACATGAACGGCTCCCGGGTTGGCAGCAACGTACTTCGCAGCATGACCCTGGACTGGGAGGTAGTTGTTGTATCCGTAGCCGTATCCGTGACC
>AXCO02003107.1:10000-26744 GCA_000473525.2 Anopheles melas | reverse complement strand
ACAGACTGTACTTCAGTTTGGTTTTGCTGTGATAAAAGGGAAACTGCATATGCTCCGTACTGTCATACCTTGCTGTCAAATGAAGTACGCCATGGCCCGACCTGCTCTTCTGCGCCTCCCATGAAATGTTGTGATGTTTCAATGTTTTCTTTCTGTGATGTTATTTTTTGTACACCACCACCCCCCCACCCCACCGATAAATGCATTTTTTTATCACTGCTATTCGCGTTTGTGTATAGTGTGCGTGTGTGTTTCCTCCTATGTTTGCTAGAACACAGGAAACGTAACGCTATTATCTCTGTTACATACACGTAGCAGCAGTACGACGCACGATACACTGGAGAGCAGGTGATTCATAGTGGCTGGAGGTAATAACAGGGCAACATTATACAGCCGCGTAGTGGATTGGGTGGGCGAGTGAAAATGTGTAATAGAATGTGGTGCTGATCGATTGTGAGTGTGTTTACGCCATCGCCGTTACGGACGTCGCAAACCGGACGAAGCCACCGCAATGGACTCCAGGAAAGATATCTACAACCTCTGGGTGCAATATACGACAAAAGTTAGTGTGTGCGCTTTCTTTGGGGCGTTGGTTGTTGTATCAGTAATCCACAGTGTTTGTTTGTGTTTTTTTTTCTCTTTGCTGTTTTATCTTCTTATCTAGAACGAAGAAAACTACTTTCGGCAGTTCATAGCGGGATTTGTCAGTATATGGCACTCCCAGCTACAGTTGGACTTTGACAATGCGCCCCGGTGGGACGCGGTGGCACCGGATCTGGGACCGCACCTGAGTCGGCTGCCAGACGAGCTGCTGCCCGCGATAGAAAAGTTTCTGATAATCGCACGAGATGGTTGTGAAAATGTAAGCAAACATTGCATAACGCTGGAATGGAATGTGAGACACAAACCGAAAAAAGACATATTATCGTATAAACGTGGACGTCATCCCGAAATGGCCGTTTGTTTTGTTTGTACGTCGTACTGGAAATAATCGATCCAATTCTTTACATCCGTTCTAGGGGCGGAAGGAAGAAGAGGAGGAGACGGGCGTGCACGGAAGCTCGATGAGAGAAAATGTGCTGCTAGTGCAGTGTTTGACCGTCATCTGTCGGCATTTCGAAAACATTGCTGCCGTTATCAACTCGAGCTACATCTCGAGTTGCATCGCCATTTCTAACTTTATCATAACACGGGTGAGTAACGTTTGGATGGTTGTGCGGCTGCAGTGGTTCGGGCTTACACATCATTGACCCAACGTGTTTTCTCTTCCAATAGCTAAACGATGAACGCGGCGAACCGGAGGACCAGGAAGCGGATCTGCTCTTCGTGGCGAGTGTGGCCCGGCTGCTGGAAGTGCTGTACGATCCGTACCTGACCTGGCGAAGCTACTTACGGGGCCACCACGCGGACTATGCCAGCCTGGGCTACAAGATATCGCAATTGCAGCCGGAAATAGTGCCATTCATATACGACTGCTTCCAGGGCGGTAAGGTGACGAAGCACGCTCGCATCGGCAAAGACCTGGTCCACATTCTCGGTGCCGTTATCGCCGGATCTCAGGTAACTGGCGTACCAAATCCATCCCGCTTTAGGCTTCGTAGAGCGACAATATTGCGAGAAATTGGCGCTCTCGATCAATCTCGTGTTTGGGCACACTGTTTTCTCTTCGTCATTTCTGCAACTCTGTTCTGTTTTGGTGATTGGTTATGTTTTGTAACAACTTTCATACGTTTTACCTCTCGTTCCTGTTTGCTTTTACTTGTTATTGTCCGGCGATACACTTTTGTCACTCTCTCTCTCCCTCTCCTTCAGGTAGCTTTAGTTAACGTTCCGCTACCGAATGTGAATTCGTACTATTTAAATAATCCGGTTGGTGAAGGAAATGAACATGTTTCGGTGAGTTGGGTTTTGTCCGCTTTTTTGCATGCCCTGCGTTGTAACGAAAAAGAAGAAAAAAAAAACAATAATTCCTACAAGAAGGGTTTTGTTTCCTTAGCGCTTCTAACTAACAGCATGATGCTTTGTGGTAGATTAAGGCGCCCATTTGTTGTGTATTTATGTTTTTTTGTGCTCAAATTTTATGCTACTGTAAATTGTTCGATTAGTAGTATTGATAGTAAATCAAATAATATTTTTGACCATCAAATTTGATTCCTTATGTGTATATTTTTCCCCTTTGCATGAAAAAACAGTTGTACATCTTATATGCTTCCTGATTTGGAGTTCTTCCCATTTAGGGTTACTACCCAACCCAATGCAAACCCTTCCTCCTCAGTGTTTGTGGTTGTGTTTCATTAATAATACATTACCTTTCCCAATTTCCAGCACAATGGACTGCGTGCCATAAGCCCTGCAACAGTTACCATCATTATAGACGTAGTATGTAAATGGGAAAGCAATGCTGAACTGCGACAATTAATGCTCCACTGTTTCGCGTTGATGGCAGTCATTCTACAAAAGTCTAGTCCCGAGCAGGTAAAATAATACACCAGGGCTAGCTTTGCCTTTACAATCTTTCTGATTGAGCTATGGTTTTCCGTTTTACCCTTTTTTTCGCTTTTGCAGCGTCAGATTGATTTGCTGACCATTTTCCAACTGTACATCGGCTCGATACGCGACCTGCTGACGACGGAACACTTCCTAACGAAGAGTTCCTCAGTTGGCAGCTTCGAGCTATCGCACGATGACGATAATTACATCGACGTTAGTGCGCTCTGTGCGGCAGTTGCGATCATCCGCGACTTTATTCCCGACCATGCAAACAAGCTCATTCTGTGCAATGCCCTGTTCGAGGCAAAGTTTCTCGCCAACCTTGTGCAGATACCGGAACAAGTGAAGGTACAACCACCAGATCGATCGATCGAGTAGCTTTTTCTAAACGCTTTTTACCTCACCTTTTTGTGCCCTTGCAGAAGTGGAACATCGATCACCAAACGCTCGGCACGGTGCTGGTGGAAACATTGCAAAAGTTGTGCTATCATTCGGAAAAAATGCAGCACAATCTGATGCACACCAACTCCATCAACGTGCTGTTCGATGGGTTGAGAGAGTTTGGCAAACCTTCGGCCAGCTTGATTAGTCAGTGTTTGGGCTTTGCGTTTGACGAGCACGACACGAGACAGGCTCTCCCGGTGGTGGTCACCAAACTGATCGAATGGATACCGCTGATGGGTGAGCAGGAGCAGAACATGCTGAGCGAAGTGCTGCTAAGAAAGTGCGCCGGCAGTATGCAAAGGTACGTTGAAAAGGTGTAAACAACAGATCGAAAGCATTGTTTTTTTACCCATTGGTTGTGTTCCTCTTTTGCAGCAAGCAGCTCGTTTGCAGCCAGAGAACGATCAAACGTATCGTGGACGTTTGCCTATCCCGTTGCCAACGGTTGTCATCCAAGTGTGCAATGAATCTGCTGAAGCTAATAGAGGAGCTAGCCAAGTATAGCATCCTGCCGGCGGAAGTGAACAGCCTGTTCCGGCTGTTGCGCCCCGACGCACAGTTCGAGTACCGGAAGCTGCTGCTGGAGACGATACTGCGTATAACGCAGCACCGCAGCAGCGCCGGCTCGATGCCGGACAATTTTCTCGACATCCAGACGAACACCAGCGGCATCACGATACCCGAGATACGCAAATGGGAAACGACGCATGGGTTCGTGTTTCACGCCTGGTTGCGGCTGGAGGAGGAACGCTCGATCGCGCAGAACTATCGCCGGCAGCTGTTCAGCCTGACGACCAACTACGGTACGGGGTACGAGTTTTTCGTCCAGAAAAATGGCAACTTTGTGGTGAGTGTGATCACCAAGAAGGAGTTTTTCACTGCCACCGTCACGTCGCCTCAGCTGCTCGATGGGCGCTGGCACTCGGTGACGGTTAGCGTGGTGCCACCGAAGCGATTGTTTTCGTACCACCAGATCAACGTGTACCTGGACTCGGTGCAAAAGCTCGGCTCGACGATGAAGTACGCATCGTTTGCGGAAGTGTTTCACTACTGCTCGATCGGTGCACCGTACAACAACTTCCGCAAGGTGTCGCACACATCGCACCAGTCGAACTCGGCGCGCATGAGCCCGGTGCCAGATGCGGGTGCCGCATCGCCAAGCAGCGAGCGGGAAGAGAAAACCAAACCATCTGGTCTGTTTCCCAATCTGATCGAGCGGACGTTCTTCCCCGGGCTGGTATCGCAGGTGCCGAACTATTTTACGCTACCGAGCAAATCAACCTCCTCGCTCGATCCGAGCGTAAAGTCGTACCCGATCGGGATGCAGGACTTGGTGTTTGGGGAGGCGATCTGCTTGAAGGGACAGCTCGGTGCCGTCCTGCTGGCCGATACGAACATCAACCTGAAGAGCCTGTTCGAGGCCGGCCCGAGTGTGGCGAACGTGTTGGCGACCGATATGATCGAATCGTTCGATATGGCCTCCAAGTTTGTGTTTTGCTTCGCGCCAAACGCGTGCTTCGACGGGTTGTGCTTGGACCTGGCACCGGGTAACCAGTACAACGGCCACCTAGTGGCCAGCGTCGCCCACACGCTCTCGCTACAGAACGCACTGAACGGCATTGGCGGCATGGTGGCGCTGCTACCGATAGTCGACAGCTTGGCGCTGCTGCCCGACGCGGACCTCCCATCGGCGAACGAGCTGATATCGCTCAGCCCGGTAGAGTCGCCGCTGAAGGAGGAACGCTTTGGCGATTGGGAAATGCTGCAGCTAAACTCGCTGACCGAAGCGAAAATCATCCAAAACCCGATCGCTTGCTTCTTCTGTCTGGTGCGCAACTTTATCAGCGGCAGCGAGCTGAACAAGGAGAACATGCTGAAGAATGATGCGATCGCGATCATTAGCACACTGCTGCAGCGGTGCAACGAGCGGCTGTTCGATGTGAACGTGCTGATGGCGGTGCAGCTGCTGATTGAGTCGATACAGAACGAGATGCCGTCGGGCAATATGGAGCTGCTGCACGTGCTGCATCGCGATCTGGTGTTTAACTTTCGCATCTGGGCGAAGGCACAGTTCCAGATCGTGATCGGGCACGTGCAGTACATCAGCACGATTATTAAGGACGATCGAAAGTACTTCCGCCGGCACTTTGGCATACAGTATCTGCTGGACGTAATACAGGAGCATTTTACCAACAACGCCAGCCTACCGCCCCAGGACGCAAAGATGGTACGGGAGTCGCTGCTACGGATCGTCAAGTACTACATCCAGAAGGAGGTCAACATTAAGGAGGTAAATGCTGCATGCTCCTTACTATGGTACGAGCAAACGTAACTTTATTCTTCACTTTTCATATCCGTTTCTGTTTAGATATCGGCAATACTAACATTCCTCACCACGACCAAGCACGAGGGCACGGTTGGCGAAATTATCGATATGCTTGTGCTGCTCATCGAGGGCAAACACGTGAAGGATCAAATATTCCTGCTCATGTACGAACCACACATGGCCGAGGCGATGTACATGCTGTTCATTGATCGCCACTTCGGCAGTGAGGTGCATATGAAGCTGATCAAATTCATCACCGGCATGCTGTGCACGAAGCGAATATCGGCCAAACATAAGGCTGCCCTTCGGCTGTACGATACCACGATCGAATGCCACAGCCTGTACCCGGGACTGTTCTCGTTCATGCTTCCGTTCCAGCTGGAACCGCACGTCATACTGGGCCTGTTGGATCTGAACTTAAGCTCCGACACCGAAATGGGCTACGCCGGTGCGCTGTGCCTCATGTACCATTCAAATCTGCTAGAGCTCTCTCTAAAGCTAGAAATAGCGCGGCGTCTAATGACGAGCACGTTCACCAAACCGAAAGCGCCCCAAATGATAGCGAAGCAGGTCGGTTGGCAAGAATCGATCGCACGCCTGCTGATCAAGAAGCCGGTAGAGAACCGCTCCGTGGAAGGTGCGGAAAAGGGCAAGCAAAACCTACTCACCGACATGGACGAGGTGGTGAAGCGTGAAAGCGAATCGTCCGCTGCCGGGCCGGGTGCGGACGATTTGATCGTGTTCGACGAAGAAAACCTGGAGCTCCACGTGCAGGAGAGCGGCAAGCAGCCGAACTCGTTCATGTCCGAGGCGGCGACGGTGCTGGAGCACGAGATCAAGGAGCTGGCGGACACGGTGCAGGAAGCGGTAGTGGACAACATTGCCTCCTCGATCACCTCGGTGTACTCCGTCATTCGGCAGAAGACGTCCGACATACAGGACACAATCGGTTCGCTGACGCTCAGCTTCGAGGAATCGGCGGGCCGGAAGAAGAAATCCTCCCTCAGCAGCAGCAGCGAGGAGAACGTGTCGCTGGACGAGTCCGGTTCGCTGGCCGGCGGCACCGCGTCGATGGTGGTCGAGGACCTGCAGTCGACGAAGAGTGGCGAAGAGCTGGACAGCAGTGCGGGCAACAGTGTCGATTCCGCCAGTGAGAAGTACGCGGACGACAATGAGGAAGAAAACCTCGTCTGCTCCGTGTCGAGCAGCCTGTTCACGATACTGTGGCGCGGGGTAGAAAACTCGAACGACTCGTGGCAGGAGCGGGGTCAAGTGATGGCCTGCATCAATCTGATAGCGCTCAACAACGAGCTGTACTGCTCGCATCTGGCGCTCCGGCTGCGCATCCTCGAGATGGGTGTGCAGGCGGCCCTGATGGACCTGGCGGAGAATGCTCATCTGGCGCTGATCCATCAGCAAAATGCGGCCCAACTGTTGCGCCTCGCGTACGACCTGGTGGTGCTCGATCCGAACGAAGACGACTCGAAAAAGTGCTCGGTAAAGCTGCTGGACGGGGTGCTTTCGCTGCTCGACATACTGATGGTGTTTCAGCAGAGCAGCAGCGACGACTGGTCGGAAATGTCGCACCTGTGCTTGGGCCTGCTGCTGAAGTGTTCGCACAGTGCGAACTCGGAAATAGTCGCTATGGCAACGGCGAAGCTGCACGCGCTGCTACAAAACCGCACCAATCAGGACCCGGCCGAGATTGGGTACCTAATGTACAGTCTCAATCAAGCGATGTGCAACGCCATCGAGGTGGACAACTCGGAGCAATACTCGTTCCTCATACCGGTGATGAAGGCGCTGCTGGAAAAGTCGCGCACCGTGCTGGGATTGGCCACGCACACACCCGACCTGCCGGCGACTTCTTCCGGGCCGATCTTCTTCCAAGACTTTCAAACCTACTGTGCTAGTCGGCAGTGGACAACGTTTATCGACAAGAAGGTAAGGATTTATTACACATTTTTTAATGCACAGGACTTACCTTTGTGAGGGAATTCAGGTCAAATCATTTCCATTCCTTTCTGCATTGAAACGCCACTTTGGGTACACTTTCTCCCTCTTACATTTATTGTTCGACAAACTTTAAAACAGTTTAATAAATACACTATCCTTCCTATGTAAACGATCGATGTGCACGAAACGCAACGAAACGAAATACTTTTGCTGTAATGCACTGCTAATGCTGCTCGCTGGAGAGAACCACCGTACTGGTAAAACGCAACCGCACGTGCGGTGATGCGACACGTCTATCTTTATCTACCTCTATCTATCTATCTATCTAGCTACTTATTGGTTTATCGTCGTGTCCGACAGATCCTTCTTCTTCCGGTTCCCGCGCGTACCGACATCGCTAATGTCGTCGTAATTTTCCTCCTCATCTTCGTCCAGCATGGTGTAATCGAGGCTACCGCCGGTGGCACTGCGATAGTGCTGCGTGTCTCGCCTGCGGGTCGGCTGGAAACCGCCGCCACCGGGTCGGTCCGATCCCGACTGCCCACCCGCCGCCTGGCTCGATCCGGCGTAGTAGCTGTGCGAGTTAGACTTCTGAATCGACAGTATGTTCAAATCGTCCAGCCCGATCGGCTTCGATGGTCGCTGGTGTGGGGCCGCTGGTTGCTGGTTGCTAGGTGACCCGTTCGCCTGGAAGTAGTTGCTGAGATCGAAATGTTTCAACCCCTCATACTCAACCGATTTGCTGGTGGTAATGGATGAACCACCCAAAGGTGCCCGTTGGCCGGTTCCCTTTCCCGCCCCGCCACCGCCCTTGTTCTGTGACGACAGCAGCACAAAGTTGGGCGGTTTGGAGTCCTCGGCCGGTTTGGAATGCGTTACGCCGGCCGGTTTGGAGTGCTTGATTTGCTTCTTCGGCTCAAAGTCCAGAAACTCGTCCGCATCGATCGCCACCTGATGGAAGTCGGAACTCGAACCGAACGCATCGCGCAGATCGTCCGTGTCGAGATTGTGCGTAATGCCGGTGGACGGTAGCTTTGGCTTCTTCTTGCGACGGCCCTTGAAGCGCTTGCCGCCGGAACTGCCCGGCCCGGTTGGGAACTGCTGCTCGTCGGACGCATCGTACGGCGTCGGTTGCTGGTTGCTTTTAACCGGGATCCGCTGCGATTCCGAGCCACCGTCGTAGTAGGAGGTGAACGAGTTGAAATGATCATCCGTCCCGCTGATGGTTTGCAGCGTACTGTGCGGTGGTTTGTTCGGGTTGGTCTTGGTGGGCGTGTGGAACTGCTCCTGATCGTAGCGCGTTGGCAGGCTGGGTATGTACTCTTCCTCGCTCGTGCCGACCGAGCTGTGCGAGGTGGAGTGTGTCGAACTGACGCCACCGTTGTGCGGCGACCGCTTGTAGGACGTTTCGAAATCACCCGAGGGTTCGAATAGGTTCGATTTCGGGTTCGAGGGCACCTCGTACGAAGTGATCGGTGTTTTGTAAGGATCTTTGCGGTACTTTTCCAGCGGTAGCTGATGCTTAGACCCTACATCCCCGAACGAGGAGGTGGAGGAGGAGGAGGAGGACGTGTCGGTGTAGTAGTTTCCTTTCCCCGACGCTGTGGTGTACGTGTTGATTGCAGTCGAATCAGCAAACGAGGGCTGTTTGATGCCGGTGTGCGAAAAGCTGTGAGAGTAGCTGCCGGTGAAAGCGGGTGAATGTTTGCCGGCCCCAGGGAACCCATCGAACCCGCTGGATGAGTCCAGGAACGAGGGCGGTACCTTCGACTCGAACGTGCTAGGCAGCCCGCTGCCGAAGCTGGGCTTGGAAAAGCCACCGTCAAAGTTCGGCGATAGCTCGAAGCTCGGTTTACCGAACGATGGGATCGAGCCGCCCTGGTAGCCGCCGCTGTGCTTGCCGAACGACGATCCTTCGTAGCTCGGCTTGCCGAACGACGATCCTTCGTAGCTGGGCTTACCGTAGGACGATCCTTCGTAGCTGGTGATCGTCTGGCCGTACGCAAACGGGGGCGACCCGAACGTGGGCGAGGGATGAATCGGTGGCTCCCCAAACGAGCCGTGATGGTCGCCGAACGATGCCTCGAACCCGGAGCTGTACGGATCGTCGATCGACTGCGGCACGTAGTGGGACAGGGGCGGATAGTTCACGTTCGGGGGGCCGTACTTGCCGCGCGGCTTAGAGGCTGGTCGACGCGGTGGCCGCGGTTTGCGACCGCGCGGTGGTGGCGGCGGCGGCAACTTGGGCCGCCGTTTGATGACGCGATGTATTTCGACCTCGTGGCGCTTCTGGCGGTGCAGGGCGGCGGGCACGGGTAGAGGTTCAGCGGACACTGCGGATGCATCCTGACGGTCGGGGTCCGGTTTGTTCGATTCCTCTGCCACGACCAGTGCGACGAGAAGCTGTAATGAGAAGCAGACTTTTATTTAAATTGTCAAATCATTGTCAGAAGCTCATGCTTGAGTCCCCCTTCGTTTTCTTAAAAAAATCATTTAATACATAGAAAAATATAATCGCACATTTTACGACAACGAAGAACAATATTTCTCTTGCAGTCTGCATTGGCCACTCTCCTCCGGTGCAGTTCAGCTGCGTAGTGATCAGCTGTAGTGCAACGAGTGCAATTTTCAAACAACACCCACCTTCCCCCCCCCTCACTTCCCATAATGCCAACGCCAGTCACACCCATCGGTTAGACTGTTCGAATGACCGAGAAAAATCGTTTACGCACCTTTCGCTGGCACGCGAAGGCAACCACGCCGACCCAAGATGGGGCTTGGTGAATGTCTCTGAATGTTTGCGCATACACACACACACACCCGGCTCGTGGGTTCACACATTAGGGTGGTCGATCAGGAGTGTGCAGCGGTGCACACTAGAATTTCGAACATAAATTACACGTACGGCACTATCTGCCAAAGGTGACCCCTTCTGCGCCTTCTGCGTTGCAAATCGGCTGCTGCCTGTCGTTGTGACGTTTGGCACTGCAATTGCTGTGCTGCGTTGTCTAGGCAACACGACAAACTTTTTTGTTGTTGTTGTTGCAGCAAACACACTTGGGCCCCGTACGCACAGGGCTCCAATGTGGGTTATTGGAGGTTTTTACTTTTTCCCAACACTGTTTCCATCTTTCCATTGGCGCGCGGGGTGCACCCCCGGCCGATCCGATAAGCAGCGGATGTGGACGGAAGAAGGGTGTGGACAAGTTTTTCTTTTCCAGCTAAAGACGAAAGAGAAGAAAAACTGGTTTTTCTAGCTGGCACGGTGGCTGGATGAAAATGAGCCGCGGCTACTTTCGATTTCCTCCGCCCCGGCATGCCAAATCACCAACAGCTGGTGTGGTGTGCGGTGGCACCAGCAGGGAACCCAGACAGAGCAGAGCTATGCTTTTCGCGCACGTTCAATGTTTGATAGGTAGTAATTGCTCGGCGTGTGTGTGTCTGTGTGTATGTATTTTTGTCGGCAAATGTGGTCAAGGCACGATCACAACGCGGTGTACAAGATTATCTCCACGCGGTGGGGTTTAGGGAAAGGATCACCCGGTGGTGCGCAGGGGAAAAAAGGGCGACAGAGTTTGGTGAACAAATTGACAGCTTTGTCAAAGCATTGCGACGCCGGCTGCTGCTGCTGTATGATACACGTGCAATGTGCAACAACGTCTTCCGAAATCGCCACATTAGCTAATAAAAATCATTTTATTGCAAGTAAAGCAATGCGCCGCTGACCTTTCCAATGTTTGCATTGAAGCGCTAGGCGTTGGAGAAATTTCCCTGTCCAAGAACGGCAGTGGTTAACCACACTCTATCAGCAGCAGCGATCGAACGATTGTGGTCTGCTGTTTGCCTGTGCGATGCCTGCCACCTGCTTGGACCGTCGCGGCAGGAGGCGTATGACCCGTTGGAATCCGATTTGAATTTCTCCTATTTGAATTTTCTCTCGGCAATCGTGCCACCGTGCCCCGGTGTACCTAATGGCTGAGGTTTTCCATACAATTGTGGTGCCCGGCTGGAAAGTGAGATTAAAAGCATGGCTCCCGGGGAGCATTGCAGATTGCATTCAATCGGAAGTCGTAAAACGCATAATTGTAGAGGAGGGCAATTTTCTTCTTCTAATGCAACGGCTACAATTTCTCTTCCTCCATGCGGCGCGATGATTTTATGCGGTGCAAGATAATCGAATAGTTAAGCAATAATATATTCCACCGTGCGCTCACGACGCGTGCATCGGGACACGAGCCAAAACAACAGCGAAAAAAAACAGTCGAAGTTCACCCCGGGAGGCGTAAATTGCCTTATCATTATTATGCACCCGCAGTGAAAGCCTCCGTTTGGCCATAAAAGCATAGTACAAAAGAAAGAAGGGGAAACTTATTCCAAAAGTGTTGTGAAAATCTCCAACTCCACCGTTGAGCAGTAAGCAACAACAAGCAGCCAGCGCTGTTAAGGCGCGACACGTTGGATGGTCAAATTATGTTAATGAACCCATCAGTTGTTGGCGCGTTTTATGCTGGGAGGGAGCGGTGAAAAATCGTGTATCTTCCGTGTGATATATTTGTATTTCTGTGATTTAAATTTCTGTAGTTGTAACACAAACACACACGTGATTATGCTCCCAGATGCGCCCATTACGTGACACGTTCTCGGGCTTAGCGCGTGTGGCTTTGATCAGCGCCTCGCGAGATCGCCCGATTAAGGGGATGTCTTACAAATCAACAAGAAGAAAGCTCGTTCCTTGTATGGATTATTTGGAAAATGTGAAGATGACGATACTCTTTTTATCGGCAATTATGTAAAGCCTAGAGGCGGGGGCTGCCGGAAGATGGAGTGCCCTTCAAAGACGGACAGGGCGCGCGCGTGTGTGTGTGTTGTGCGCCCGGAATGCTGAAGAGCTGTTGTGCTTTCAGGTCAAATGTTATGCAGGGAAATTGTGTAGCTGCCAAACATCTAAAGTGGATTCGTTTGTTTGAAATTTGAAATATATAGTTGTCAGCTGCTTAACGGGGATTTGAATGAGGTGATTAGACACACACACAATCACTCGTTTTCCCGATGCGCGCGAACCGTTTCGGAAGCGAGTCATTCATAGAGTGGACTCTTTCCAGCTGGGCGCTTATGTTGGGGCACCGTTTGGCAACGCTCGGTTGCAGGAGGTGCGGTGTGTCTGTAGTGTCGATGATCAAGCACCACCGGTGTGGTACCATTGACTGGTCTGCCCGGGGATGGCCCGTGTTTGAATGGCGAAAGCATAATGGAACAATTGTGGAATGCTTCATTAACCAATTGGAGTGTAGCAAGAGTTGGTAGAGGTGAAGAGTTTTAATTCATATATTAGTTACTGGTTTTGTCCTACCATGTGGTCAATCGAAATGAACTTTTTAAAGTGTTGGATGTATTGGAGTATTTAATAAATTTTTACTTTTTTATGTTTTATGCGGTTTGACGCGTATTTACGATTGTCCAAAATCTCACTAATGGATTAACATATTTTACATTATTGAACACTTACAGGGTTTTCCAAGTCATTTTCGTATGTAAACATTGTTTTTTTTTTTATCACGTTCAAGAAGTTATTTCACATCACTCTGTTATTGCATTTTCTTCATAATAACTTTTAGTTTTCTTCACCATAATTTTCAACACTCAACTACTACGGGTTCAAACCCCGGTGAAAAAAAGCGATGGCAGAAGTCCGTTGAAATGTTGAAAATCTTGCTGAAGAAATTAAAAATTGTTTTCATGGAAATGAAATATTGTGCAGTGAAAAACATTATTTACATTCGAAATTTTACTTGGAAAACCCTGTATTCACCACGTGCAAGATGTTAATCCACGTCAATTTGATAGGTATTTCATTTCCATCATCAATTTTTTTTAATTTCTTCAGCATAATCTTCAACATTGAGACATGTTTGACAGTTCTTTGTGAAGTGTTGAAAATCATTTATAAAAAATATCATGTAGTATCTTGGAGGCGGTAAATAATTATGTGCACAATAATTATGCTATGATAATCGAATTAAAATTTAGTAACGAATGAGAATTTCGACAGTATTTAAAAAAAAAATGAAAAAGTAAAAATTGCTTTCTCAGTACGACGAATTTGTATAATATGTCATTCTGTTTTGCACTGTGAATCATAGTTTGATGTGTGTTTATCTCTTTAACTTTTGACCTGCATTAAAAAAAAACTGCTTGATCGTCTGATCGTCCATCTCGATCAATGTGGATTTTGTTTTGCAGGTTGCACACGGTCATTAGTTATATTTTAGTTAACAAATGATATAATTTCACAATGTTAAGCACAGTTAATTTAAATATTGACCTCCAAATACGAATAAGTTGAGTGTAAAATGTAAAAAAATAGAAATAACCCCTTTGCTCCCATGGTATGTCTCTCATTTTTTTTGGCAAACGTTTTTTTTTTTCGATCCATAATTATGCAGCTATACATGATACATGTTTTCCCTTGCCTAACATACGAATGATCGCACCGCCCGGAAACGGGTGTAGAGCAGCAGCAGCAGCAGCAGTGTTGCGCAAAACAAATAAGCACTTTGAACCTCACCCCTGTTTATGCACGCGTGGTCGCAGCCGAAAACTTTCTTCCCCTGCACAGCCCAGATTCGAGGTCAGGTATGATGATGATGATGATGATGATCATGATTTGGATCGACTGGGCGGTGATGAGTGCGATACAATCTGTGTGTATTTCTCGTTTCGTATTTTTCGTTTTTCCAGCGGCCTTCATGCTGCAATATTGGGGCATCACCGATCATGTCCCACTGAATCACTTGCAGCATTTCCCCCCCCCCCCCAGCCCGTCGGGTCTGCCAATTCCGTTAGTGATGGTTCAATTTAGTGCGCCGACGCAGAAAGCTTCCCGTAGCCATTTATTACCCGATCAACACGATCATTATCGCTAGCCACACCGATTGCACTGGGCGTAGTAAACTCGTCGATCGCGCGTACTTTTCATTAAGGGGAGCTCCGCAGAGCGATCGTTGTAAAATGTTAAAAAAAGCGTGTTAATAACGATCATCGGTGCATCATGTTCCGGATTTTCGTTATTGTGTGAAATTTTGGACAAACAAAAATGTAGGTTAGCTGCTTTGAGGAGCCTTCCCAGCTGCGGGAGATCGATGAAAATATTTACCAACAGAAGCAGTTGCTGCCAGCAGGCCATATTGTACACCGTCCGCCAGGAGGGGGAGCCGCTCGTTCTTTAATTCACCCACAAACAAACAATACTGCAAATGCGTGTATCGTTCACAAGCTCACAATCAAATAGATGCAATTTTTCACTCCTTCACAATTTCACGCACCATCACTGAATGTTCAATGCACCGTACACTGATCTTCGTTATGGATAAACGCCCAAAAGCCAAAGGCACAATACACTGCGTTAAGTAATTCCACCTTCTTGCACACCACCAGCTCCGTCGATCGATCGCGAGCGTGTGCGAAAATTTTCCAACCTTGTAGCCCGCGGGACTGTTTGTTTTGTGGCTGTTTTTCACTCTGTTCCTGAAGACCACCCGCCACACAAACACACAAATACACACACACACACACTTGCACCCACAGTTCCGGTTCTGCTATTACTCTCTCGGCCACTTCGGGTTCGCAATGTACAGGCCCGCGTCGTCGGTATCGCTGTTCTTCACACGGAAGGAGCTACTGCGCTGAACGGTGTCTGCGTTTTTCCACTTTCATTGCGAAACTAACCGACCAGCGCTGGAGAGGATCTTCTTTTATAAATTTCCAAACGCAACTGCTCTCGCCCTTGCCTGCTGCACACACACACACACACACACACACGCACACGGTACACAGACCCGAACCGGCTTCCCGGACCGGAGGCAGCAGCAGCAGCATCGTCGATTCCGCCCTTCCCTCCAAAGGGGGTGAGATGGCACAAGGCAACGACGCGCTACTACGCTACGTTTAGCTTCCTCCCCGTGCTGGCCCAGCGCAGAAACGCTACAGAAGACTTGAACGCTTCCATACGCGACGAACCGGCAGAGCAGAGCAGACGGCACGGAAAGAGAAAGAGCGGAAAGAGCGCAGAGTTTGGGGGTGACTGTGAAAAAGAAATGGCATGTCTCTCTCAAGCTAAGCCGTTCACCTTTCTCTCCTTCTAACCCCTTTCCCCTTTCCCCGGGCCAGGCGGGGAAGAGCGACGAGAGAAAATGCTCCACCACCGCGCGACGAAGAATCGTGCGTTTGTTTGCGCTTCCTCCATTGCATACCGTTCGCCTTGGGGGGCATATTCGACACTCGACACAGTAGTACCTATGGGTGGGATTAGATCTTTTGAATGCGAAGGGAACAAGCGTTCGGGGGTTTGGCAAACAAAGCTCGCAATAAGAAAGATTACTAGAAACGAAGCATAACGGCATAACGGCATGGGAATTGTGGCGATCGTGCCAAAGTGCAGCACCTTTGCCACACTGCACACTGCACTGCACCGGCGGCACATGATCCAATCCCTGTTTCTAGTGGGTCGGAACGAATTATTTATGAGCTTTAAGGAAATCAATAATGCACCCTATCGATTGTTGATGGGAATTATGCTGCTTATTAAAAATAAATTAATGCATTACCGTTTGGCGTTGTTGAAGCGCGAAGAAGCTTCTCCAACACTGCGCTGTTCGCCTTCTGTCGATTGAATTTGTTAACTAAAAACAATACACACATCTTTTGGCACTTTCTTCCATTGCGACCATTGTGTGATGCTGCGGCTGCCGCTGTTAGTTATGTGTGATTGCTTTTACACTTGAGTGAAATCACTTTCCTTCATGAATAACACTGAAAATATGTTACCTTCGGCAGGCGTGTGTGTGTGTGTATGTATGTACCTTCGCGCTACGGTGCTGTGCTCGAAATTCATGCACAAACCGCAAGTTCGAATTGTGACACATTTCTTCCCGGACCGGCGGATAAAATCGAAAGTTGCCGCTGTCGTCTGGCTGTCGGTCGGTTCACCAACATACCACCTTCCCTACCCGGGTACGGTACCGCGGTTGAACGGTCCGGTCAGCTTTCCTTCTCGTCACAGCCGCCACCACTGCAGCAAAGCACCGAAAGGATCGAACGTACCGCCGAAGCCTTGAACTTGGCGTTTGATGTCAAAATTTAAATTAAATCCAATCGTTCCTGTACCGTCCACACGACGGTCCACCTTCCGCACGGTTGCTTGCCGCAGTGATACACCACCCAACGTTCACCACCCAAAGCAGCACAGGAAGCGGAACGAATCGTACGGCATTTTGTCCAGTTGGCAGGAACTGGAAACCGGGAAGCGAAGGTTCCTTAAATTCCGCCCGAGCAGTGTGTCGAGTTTCGTTTGTGCGGACAAACAGGTATTTGTTTGTGAAATTGCGGAATCGTTTGCGCGTTTAAGTGTGTAATGCTGCACACTCGCGTGGAAGTGGAGCAGGTTTAGTAGTGCTAAAAACAGGCTCTCCCCGTACGGATGATCGATAATTTCAGTCGACGGGAGGAAGGGTGAAACAAAAACGGTAACTA
>AXCO02003107.1:0-5000 GCA_000473525.2 Anopheles melas | reverse complement strand
TGGAGGCGTCGGAAGCTCTGCTAGCACGTTGCACGTGATTCGATGCATATTGCACGAGATTCGACGGTAGCATCGAATCACATGCCACTACGTACGTATGGCTGCCAACCCGTAGTGCCGTCGTATGCCAATATCATTGGATTTTCGACAGTTCCTGCACTACGTAAAGGTATACAACGTCTTAAAACTCTTTTCAAATGTATAAATTAATCTATAAATGAATCTGTTTTAATGCAATAGTGTGGAACAGGTTTTACTAAATAAAATTAAAAACAGAAACGGACATCAGAACATTGTAAAAAGGAAAATTAGTCAAATAGAATGTGTATCTGTTCCTGTTAGGGAAAATATATTCGTAAACTGGGGGCTGTCCCGTAGTACGTTCGTCAACATGTATGACCTAATAACATGCCAGTCATATGAGTTCAAGCCTCATATGTACCACCCACCCGTAGCGAGGAATTAATATCCGGCTGCGTGGTACTCAATGAGTCTTGAAAGCCTATATAGGCCAGCATGTCCGCGTAGGACAGCGGTTTGCAAACTTTACGACCGAAAGAGCCAAATTCTACAATCATGTTCGTAGAGTTTCGCGTGAAGAGCCAAATTGTTAAACCAAGAGCCAAAAATGTGTGAAAGTTCTATGAAATATATGAACTGTTTAGAGCCGCCATCTCGATATCAAAGAGCCTCATGCGACTCGCGAGCCGTAATTTGCCGATCGCTGGCGTAGGACGTAACGCCAAGTAGTAGAAGAAGAAGAAGAAGAAGAATAGCAAACTATTAACAATTCCATTGCATGGAATGCAAAATTGTATACGATGATAATACGCTCGATCGGACAATCCTCTTTAAAGATAGGCGGTGAGAACGTTTTAGATTCAAACGAAGATTTACAGCCAGAATTAATTTGTTTTGTACCGACAAAAAATAATTATACAATTACGTTTGGGAAGCTTCTGAGTGAGTTTTAAAAAAGAGTTGTTTATTGTTCGGCTGCGAAACTTATACTAATTTGCTGGATTTGATGGTTCGGTGCTGCTTAGTGTTCTCCGCCTGCCGGTCACGTAGCTAACCGCCTGATGTGATCATGTTCGTCCCGTCTGTATGGTGTCGTCTGCATACCGGACGGTCCAACCAATCAATGTTATCCATTGAACGGATGTTATCACACGGATCACTGTTATCCATTGAACGAGGAATAAACAATTAAAATTACAATCCATACGACACCGCACCCGTGGAAACCCGCTTCCAGTATGGTTTCCGTTTGGAACACGACACCGCACGTGGAGTGACTTGGATGGATCGCTTGCTACCGTGTGTTCGCCTAGCACCTGTGTACATATCTACACATTATGTGATATTTTTGGGATATAATTTTAAACATAGTTTTTGTTATGATTTTTATAACCATCTTGCACTTTATTCAGTCACACAGTCAAACAAAAATAACTACATTTTCGTGAAGCTCTTATTTGCAAAGGATGTGAAGGGATGGGAGGATTTTGGGGTAAACATGGGACATGATGCATGATTTAACCGTATAGCGGAGCCGCAACCTTGGCGACGGCTGGGTAGGCCAGCGGGGCAGCAAACTTAGCTACTGGGGCCACAGCCTTTACCACACCAGCTCCACGGTGGACGACGGCGTTGAATCCGTTGACCGGGTCGGCAGTGTACTCAACGACACGCTGGGTGCCATCGGGTTCGATGAGCGAGTACGATCCGCTGACGACATCTCCCGAGCGGGACTCCTGCTGGCTCTTGTTGTCACCGGTCAGAGCATCCTAGCAATTTCGGAGGGACGGGTGGAAAATGTAAACGGTGATTCCATGATGGATCGCTGGTGTTGCTGGACGTGCATACTTACCGAGACTGCGTAACTGTAGCTGTACTGCGGGTTGGGGTCGTAGTCGGCCAACGGAGCAGCAACCTTGGCCACCGCCGGGTAAGCACCGTAGGGAGCCGGATATCCGATGGCGACGGCACTGGCGGTAGCGACGAACGCGGCAAGAACGGCAAACTGTGAAACCAAATTAAATATAGTCGCAGGTTGCTCTAGAGCTGAATCAGATTCTTCTGCTGCTGCATCTTACCCGGAGGGCCATTTTCTCTTGTGCTGTGTTGGGTCCTGTACTGTTAGAACTGAGTCTGATGAATGTGTACTAATCTAATTTTCGCATTGCTTTATATACGAAATCTATTAAAGCTTCGCTTACACTCTCCACACGCAACACGCCAACCCGTTCTGGGAAGCAACATTTCTGTCCACTAGAGGGCGTACCAGCAAAAAAAAGGCTCCAAACCATCCTTCACATGGTCGTGCACACCCAGGTTCGGCCGCAACAGGCTAGCACTTTGGGAGTGGAACTTTGAACTGCCACTGTACAACAAAAAAAAAACCCCGCCTGGACAAATCTGATATGAGCTACTTTATGGTTGTTTTTTCTTTCTCCCGTCTGGCTGAATTTATCGTTTTCCTTCTGCTCAAAACGCACCTTGTAGCAAGTGGTGTACAACATGCAACTTAAGGAAAATAATATCAATGACAATTTCGACGGCAGTCGAACTTTTACCACCGACAACCAACGGCAATGTAGCCCCAGGGCCAGCAATAGTGCGTTGGACATAGTACAACATGCGCTCCACAAGTCGTCTGTCCTGTCCAGACGAGACGCGGTCGAGAATGGCGGGGTAGTAGGGGAGGGTAAGCCTTGTGCGCAGAAAAACCGTCTGCACTGGTCAGATACACCGTCTGCGTGCCGTTGCGTAGTTGGGTGGGTGTGCGATACTGCCAAATCTTAATTTATTGGTCATTTTTGATACGCATGCCGGTTGCGCGTAGTGTGTCCAGTGGTGTTGAGGCGTTTGCTCGGTGGTGCGTTCTTGACTGTCGAGCACAGCGAATTCCTTCCAAGAATGGGTGCAGTTTTCGTTTGGTGGATTTAGAGATTGAATAATGGCGGTAATGTAAAGGTTTGAAGAGCCAAGCGACGGTGGAGTATGGGTACAGGGAATGTCAGAACAACCTTTATTCTTTCAATAATAGGGCTTTAGTTTGAACAGTCATGTCCAGTGATGATCACTGGGTATTCATTGTAGTATAACTTAATTGAAAAAGTGTATGGTCGTTTAAACATTATAGCATTATTTGATATTTCTACATAACTTGAAACACATCCGGTTTTCTATTCATATTCAGATGATGTAACACTTTCTTAGGTGACCGTTCGGATCAAAATTTTACCACTCCTTGACTTAGGATTCAGTCTCTTTGGATAACCGGGTCAGATATGTGTTTTAATTGAAAATTTGTTTAACAATTTTTGTGTAATACCTGATTTGATTGTGTAATTATTACCCTTGTTATCAATATGCTATTTGTTATTATTGTTTCTTCATATTTTATCTTCATAATATGGGTGTATAGTAAGTGAAACTTATCAACCATTTTTCGTGATCGTATGAGGAAGAAAATGAAGAAACTATTTAGAATGTTTGAGCCAATTTTAAATAGAAGTTGATTCAAGTAGAAAATATAGGGTATATGAATGATAAGTCATTTTGTTATGAGGCTGTACACATTAGATAGGATTATACAATTGCACCGACCTAGCCGTTTTTCCCAGGTCATTAACATCATTCCAGGTCGTTGTTCCAGTTAATTTCTGATATATTTTAAAATGTGCAGATGTATTACTAGAGTAAACAAGCGAAGGATAGATGATTTTGATAGCTGCATTGTTGCACTATAACTTGGGCTAGTTGGGCTTGTTGTTTCTTTTCATAATCATTGCTTCAAGTAAGACATGTATCAAATCTTAATTTGAATATATATCGTAACGACTGCTCGGAACGTATGAAAAAAACGTAATATTTTGCTATATGGTGGCAATTATCTCATTCAATCGTACACAAAAAATAGCTTCGTATGGCTAAGTAATGGGTAATGAATTAGATCACATTTAATTTACACTGAGTCTGAAAGTGGCCTTTTGTCGAATGACTTATCTGTGCCTCATTGATTTTCTCTACTTCAAATAATCTGTTTTATAGATGTGAGATTGAGGAAAGGTATTCATTCGAATAAGGTAAGGGTATGCTGGACATTCAGATAGAATTCGTTTTTTTTAACATGTACCAATTTTGATGCCTTTGGTACGACGTACAATATTTGTAAGAAAGGTTTGTAGAAATTTAAAAAAAATTGTTTTGGACACATGAAGCATAAAGGTCGTCCTTCAGATATGCTGAGCGTGTCGAATCAGTCCAATTCGCTCAAAGAACAAATCAAATATAGAAAATGAGTATGATTATGTTGGAATAATAGACGACTTTCATACGGTACGATTAATATGCATAGGGTACACTGTTTGTAGCATTTGTTGCTTGCTATTGAAGGAAAATGGTGTATAGTTGATGATCTTGATAAATCTGTAATGATAATGATAATTTTTTTAGCAGTTCTGTAGTCTGGTCTAATTGTGGACTCAAATCATCAAAATTATCTTCAAAGGGAATGAATTATAAAGGGTAACATGTTTTCTTTTGTAGAATTTGCTTTTATTTCAGTCAACCTTCATGTTGATCATTTGTATGTACAACACAGCAACACAAGATTCACACATCTTGTCACACACAGTCAAATCACGGTTTGTTTGCTAAACGAAATTGTTAGCATTATCATGTCCGCGGGCAGCTTCTGGTAGCGAAGCAAATCCCATTTTCATATGTACATGAATGTTCAAATCGCTCATAGGGTAACAAAAATAGCGATGAAAAGGAAATGAAGAGATGAGAAATAAATAACAGGCGATGCTATCTAATGACTTCAGGGTGAAGCGTGAGCATTAGGTACTGGAAAATGGAATCGATTTCACGTCTCATGGGATGAAGATGAGGGCTTAACCAAGGATGGCTTTGCCGTAGGCTGGGTATCCGTAGGGAGCGTAAGGGGCAGCAACCTTAGCGACGGCGGGGTAGGCCAGCGGAGCAGC
>AXCO02003106.1:0-26968 GCA_000473525.2 Anopheles melas | reverse complement strand
ATCCTAACGACCTCTTCTATTTCCAACATCTTACTGTAACATTCTTACTGTATTGAACACACAAGCACATACTTCCGTTGCTATATCCGTTCCCCCTCAAAAAAAAATCCCTGATTTTAATTTTCCTCCTTTGTAACGGTTTACCGCAAGCAAACGAACGAGCACACTTCTTTATTCTCAAATCGACACAATAAATGTGAAAACATTTTTGCAGCTCAATGCGACGGCCGAAAAAGGGGATGAAGAAATGATTTTCTATTAAGTCCCGCCAAATTCCTCGAACGTTTCCACTCAAGCATTCCAGCACTCGGCATGGGTAATAAAAGGCACGAAAGTAAACCGTTCAAATACTCTCGGGCATAATTTCAATTTGCGTTTCGCTCCCCGTGCCCGTTACAGCTGGTCACCGGATATTACTTGCTCGGGTCAACCTGGCGTCGCGCTAAAGGGAAATGGGAAAACGTTGCAGAACGAACAAAAAAAATGAACGCTCCCACGCGTGTGTCCCACCCCACCTCGCTTACCAATAACAATGACAATTTTCATTTCATTTATTGTTATTTCCATCCTGCCAGGCTGCCGGATGGCTGAGCAGACGGTGCCTTGCCTTGCAGCTGGTGCTGGAATTAACTGAGATCCTTAGCCGAAAAAACACCCGACAGCCAACGGTTCTAAAATGATATGCAAAGCGCTGTAGAGCGACCCATATCCACCATACCGAGCGTAGAATATTACCTCCCAAAAGGCCAGTTCCTCCAGCACTAAGGCGAGAAACAGGTGCAAAAGCGCCCGATTTTGAGTCGACGTCATCATCCCTGGGAAGCGGTTTTTATTTCGGTCTGTTTACATTCTCACATGTATTCTTTGCCTCATAATCTGGCCCGCAGTGTGTCCTGTGCTGTCCCTCGGACTCGGTCGTAGAAATGGTAGATATTCTAAAACTCTACACACATCCACACATACACACACATTAACCACGCTCGTGGGAAACATTCAGACCAGCATGTCTGCCACCGTTTACACACATTCTGACGCTTCAGCGCGGGCTGCACGTTGAAAACATTAGCATAAACATTGTTCCGGTTCGGCGAAGAAGTCGTCGGCAGCCGAAAAGTGCGAAACCCGGAGTGTCCGGGCTATAACGCAGCTCGCCGCACCGGGCAAACACCGCACGTGGGCACGCATTTTGTGCGAAAATTGTTTTGAATATACAAATAGCCGACAAGCGGTAGGAATCGTGGTGAGCGGATGTTTGCCTACCGGTGCCATTGCACGGGATGATGCAAGAGTACGTCAACGTGGTTTTGACTCTATAAAGCCAGATTAGATCGTCACCAGCGTGTTTGGGGAGTGTTTATTTTCGTGCGTTTAACGTGTGAGATATCTTCGTGAACGTTACAGTAATGCGTTAGGATTGGTGTCAAGAATAGTATTCCTTTTTTTTTGTGTTTTATGTACTGTTTTGTACTTATTTAGAATTATAGAAGGGTTAAGAGAATGTTTAGCCAGTTCTTTAATCACAAAGAAATGTAATGTAAAATGCCTATTATTTGCATAACTTTAGGCGTTCCCACGCAAAACTCCGCCCCAATCTATGCAATATGCATTTCATTGCATTATTTTATCCTTTTGTTACATCGTAAATTCATCGTTTCAGTTTTATTTCAATTCAACATGACAATTGCCCCCTGGGGTTCAACGTTAACAGGTTTAAGACTCGCTTCATTCCCCTCCCGTCAAACCCACGATGCTGATGGTAACGATTCTTAAAGCCCAATCTGCCATCGCTTCCGATCCGGCAAAAGTACTTGCCCATCTGGCGCGGCTGTCATCAAATCACAGTCAAGCCGGCTTAATTGAGAAATGATTGGAAATAAAATATTTATTATCCTATGCTCGGGCGTAACCATTTCGTCACGCTTTGACTGACTGATGACGGCAAGTAGCGGAGAAGCTATGAAAGACGTAGGAAAGAGTGGCATAGCCTCACGCAGAATCAGGGCGAGAAAGTAGCGTCGCTACCCCGTGGGAAATTACTGCGTCGTCCTCAAAAGGGAAGAACAAAACGCGCAATACGTCACTGTCCTTTTTTTTTATTTCTTGGCATCATTTCATTAAACGCTTACCCCTACGCAATAGAGGTCAATGAAATCTTGCGTAAAAAGATTTGTAAGGTTCATTTGCAAAAAAAAAGCTCCCACTAAGGAACGACTTTAACATGTACTCGGCATTGTTGGTTACACGCACATGCTTCCAAGGTTCATCGTACTGAAGAGGGAACACATCCCTCACTGGCAACATTCTCATCGCACCCGCACCAACACCGGGAGTAGCCGGAGGGCGTGCGATAATTTATTAATGATGAGCAAATGGGCAAGCTCATTTGCGCTCGTAAACTTTCCATTTGCGGGAGCATATTTTTTATCGCTTTTACTATGCCCTCCCCTAAGGGAAGAAGTGTGGATGGCACTCTCCCCTTCGAATCGTTTCCTCCCTAAGGACTGTACGAGGGTCAAAGCTTCACGCTTTAACCTGTCTTGCTGTGCGGAGCGAGAGGAAAACTGGCCCCGCACACATACACGAAAACACTGGTCAAGGGACACTGGTCAAGGGAAGATAAACATTATGTTTAATGTCGTAGACGATAAAATGCGGTGGTTGCCCCGTGGCGTTAGGTACACTTGTTTCTGGTTCCCGGCACGCTGGTGTGCTCGTTTGAATTGATCATAAATTTGCGTTTAAGCACCTTGTAAGAGAAGGTCTGACCAGATTTTATTATGGGTTTCCTTTTTGTAATCGTGTTTTTGGTGGAGTTTGTATCATTTATCCTGCCCTCTTTCTCTCACGCTACAAAATTGCTTATGATATTTTCTATCACCTGCCTAAATCGATTCTAGGTAATAAAAAAAGGCAATTAAAGAGATAAAAGCAAGATTCTAGTTGGTAAATATACACACATACTCAGTTCATTATTGAATGACCCTTTACAAACCACATGACTACTGCAATATCTTAATCATTTTATCAACCAAAATAAATGGCACACAATGGGATGCTCACACCAAATTATAGAATACTGTCCCTAAAGAATAATTCTTACGCAATTAGGTATTTGCATTTTTACCTCAACCACAACGAACCTTTCAAGTGATGATCCATAAATCGAGCACAAGAGAAATCCCTTACAACAGAAAGTTCTTGTGGCCGATCATATCCCAGCTGGGTTAACTTTAAATTGAAGTGTAAATTACTTTTACCTTTGGTATCATTCACACTGTCACACCACAGGATGCAACTGGCATCTTCCTTGCCGAACCACAAGTTCACTTTCTTCGATTCATTTCATCCAGTTTATGATGTGGATCTATGTTTTACATTCCACACTCAGTGTGGCTGTGGGGCAGGGACAAGCAAGATGTGGAAGAAACTTATTCCAAGTGCATTAACGGATAGTTTACGACTGCTAACGTTGCAATCATTGCAATTCTAAACTGGAACAAACTTCGGTGTCAAAGGAGAGAGAGTATTGCTGTGTCGACGGTTTCTTGAAGCGGTATGGATTTTACTCCAGGCTCCAAGGAAGCTTCTGATACGATTCTGATGAGATATTTTCATTTCGCTTAAGGGAAAGAGAAGTGAACTCAATGTTTGAATGGGGTTAATTTGCTGATAATGGACAAAAATATAAAGACAAAGGCGTTACACCGCTAAAGGCAAATCAACTTTTAGGATTTAGTATGAGATTCGGTAAAGATATAAGAAATCTCACTCATTTTAGTCCAAATGATTCTTTACAAGAAGAATTCGATTTCGATTTATCCGGCGCTACAACCGCTTTGCGGTCTTGGCCTGCCTCAGGAGTGTCCGAAACCGCTCACGGTCTCGCGCCTTCGTCATCCAGTCCGTTATCCCGGCCTTAATGGCGGACGCCTCCACGCCATCTTGCCACCTCAATTTGGGCCTACCACGCCTCCTCTGTCCTTGTGGACGGCCTAAAAAGACTTAACGGGCTGGGTCGTCCGTTTCCATGCGTACAACATGTCCAGCCCACCGGAGCCTGGCGAGCTTAATACGCTGTAGAAGAAGAATTATTTCCCCTTTAATCAGGCATTCACCAAAAAGGATACATTTGGTGTACATTATTATTTCACTAAGTCTTTTGCGTAAACATTTCACATACTTTTGGGTTAGTCTGGGAAGTTTTGGCAACTTTCTTTTAGTTTGTGCCCAACTCAGATCCTTTTAAGCAAGCAAAGCAAACAAGCTACTAAGAAATATGAGCAAAAACACTCCGGGATAGTAAGAAATTCTCGACTTTCCCGAGCAAGACGGAAAAAGCGTTTCATTCGTCCCATTTCCATCGCTTCACGATCACGCTTAAGTTGAATAAATTGTTCAACTAGAACCTGAACCAACTTCGAGCAACCGGAACGGGCGACAACTCATCGCTTAAGAGGAATCTTCCTGTCATCACAGCACAATATTGTTGGTTCTGTTTTATAGGTTGCATTTTAATTCCTTTCCCCCCAGAACACTCGCCACACTCACTTTACCCTTTCTGCCGTCTTGGAAAAGTTCAAACTTGACCTGTTGCTAAAGATCAGGTTCCAGCACTTTTGCGCTTCACTATACCGGGTCGTTCATGAATAAAATACTCGGCAGTGAAACCACTTCAGCACTGTTGACTGGAGCGATATGAATAATATTTCCTCCGATGCGAAGTGTAAAGTTGATTAGCATTTGAAAGCAACTCCAATGACAGTTGAAGTAAAGCGGACGCGCCTCAACAGTCAGGAAAGGATTGAGAACAGGAAGGCTGACGACAACGTTTAAGAACGTTTCGTTTGAGAAATTAATTAAAGTATCAGTCACATAGCATTCGATAAAGTAAAAAATATGTCTATGCTGCTTAGATTAAAGTTTGCTGCTTAAATAATACTGCTGAATACATCACAACAAAGCATACGAATAACTTCTAATGCATGGTAAACCATTTCTTACCCTGACAACCTTCTTCGAATAAAATTCCCTTGAATATTCATTACGATACTTCCAAATACCCTTAGCCCCAAAAGTATCGAACATAAGTTAACAAGGCTTGTCGCAACAAAATTCCACAACCGCAATTCATATAATCCTTCTGGAAATAGCACAGCAGAATACTAATTGCGCCCAAGAATCGATAGGCATAGCGCTAAAGCGCAAAAATTCCCATCGAAACAAAGGACCTCGACTTCGGCCACGATGTAGCAATTACCGTGATACTTTTTACCTCAGCTTTCACCACAAACGGGTACGGTAAGGGCAAACATTCTTCTCCCCATCGAGGGGAGGATGTTGGACGATCGTTTCGAAGAATTCCAATGATATTAAACCATCTTTAACAGAATTAAAACCATCCTATGCGGGAAGTTCTATCACAGGCATCGGAATCTCTCTCTCTCTCTCTCTTTTCTCTCTCCTATTTCATTCCGTAGCAAAAAGTCAAACATCATCTTTCATGGGTTTTGCAGTTTTCTTGCTTTAAATTGACTGTCTACCGGTACCAACGGCAGAGACCGGCGCTAGGCCGTGTCCTTCCGTTCGACTAGACGTTTGGTTTCGATTTGCGAATAAAGATAAAACAATAGACAGCTCCTCCAGTCTCCTCAAGCATCTTCCCCTTTTCCCGCAACCGTAGATGAAATGAAATTTTCATTTCACTGAATTAGGGAGCAATTTCTTGCACTTTCTCCCCCTAATGCTCCACCGAAAGCCACAATCGAAGGTAATGAAAAACCATAATTTTGCTACTGCCCCCGGAAAATGATTTAGAAGTCATTTATGTTGCGAAACACGCTTCAAAATGCGAAATTTGAGCAGGCTTTCTACCGCTGTACCCCGTACAACTCCCACAGCAAATGACTTCCCTTTGCTGCGTTTAATTTTTGCGTTTTGCTACACCATTTGAAGTAAAATCGATTGAAAATTTCCTAGCACGATTGTCTTGCCACGTGTTTGCTTTTTATTCATTTATTTTTTAGAAGAGACCCCACGGACGCGTTTGCCTTTTGGTTTTATCTAACCGAAGCAATCTAATTTCTCGCTAGTAGCTTTACCGCTTCGCGAGCTTCACTTGCCTTTTGTTGAGGCAGGATATGCTAAAGAAACGTTTAAAGTGAGAAAGGTTGTGGGTTACATGCAAATTCGTAAACCGCAACCGCAAAGGATTCAATGCCAACAATGAAAATCCTCTTTCTAGGAAGTTAAACGATGGAAAGGATGAAAAAACAACACGGAAAGAAGTAGGAAACATTTAGCAAGAATAGGGAATTGAATTGAGAAACATTTAATTTATCTTTAAGTTGCAATCTTCTATTTCTTGTTATAATATGTTTTAACATTATCTAGAATCTGACGTTATTATTTCTTATAAAACAAACAGTTTTGAAACCCCAAACAACCACATCAAGCACTTGCCTTTAAATATTAAACCATTGACAAGCGCACAGCGCCTTCCGGCTGTAGGTTTTTGTTTGGTGTGTTTGTGTCGTTAGTAAACCTTCACCCTGAGATAGTAACCCTCACGGGAACGAAATAATGAGACCAGCTCATGATGAATATTTGATCACCTCATATGCAACGCAAATGCTGTTCACCATCGTCCGCTGCATCGGTCGCCTCCAAACCCCATCCAAACCACCAACCCACCCTTAAAGGCAGCGTTTAGTGGCTCGGTAAACTTAAAGTGGACAAGAGATAGCTACTTAAGACTCAAGTCATGCTCAGGGCTGCAATGGTACAACAAGCAGAAGCAGCAGCAGCAGCAACAGCAGGAGTATCAGCTGCCACTGCTTTGTGTGAGCATCATCAGAACACGTGTGAGCAAAGTTTTTCGTACCACCGTGCGGATTAGATGGCGTAAAGTTTGCGATTGAAATTCTGGTCCAAGAAAAAGGAACCAAATTCGGAGGCGGGTTCAGCATGGGGTGTATACCATTTAGGGATAATGCTACAGAAAATACACACTTGAAAATCACTTGACAAAAGGGGACTAGGGAGCGATCGTTTGCTTTTGTTTGGGTTTGTCTTATCATTCTATGGGGTTAGAATTTGGGACCCGACTTTCCACATACGCTCATGTTCATTTGAAGTCATTGTGCAAGTCATACTGATTGTGAGCTTTCCAAATGACATTAACTTAAGAAACTTATTCAATTCCCTAAAGCATTGTAAATTTTACATCCTGCTTCGTTTTGTTCAAACACGTGTTCCTTTCAAAGGAATCCACAGATCCTACGATGTTTATTCATACCAACAGCAAGCAGTCACAAATCTGTTAAGTTTTATTGAATGCATTTTAAATTTATTGAACGATTTCAAAGTAATTATTAAAACAACAGCACGCTTTAAAGGACCCGTAGCCGCCTCTTCTTTCTCACAATTGAGACGCTTTTGGGCTCGTTGTGCTCGTTCAGCATCAAAGCTTTTCAATCGCGCGTTCAAATACATGGAAAAGTGGCAATGAAGACCGAATCACCGTCAAGTGCCTTTGCCACGATCTCGGCCGGCTTGTGTACGCGGCTCATTCGGCATTCCATCGAGCGGCACATGTAAATTCTCCGATTAACATAAGCGTTTCCACCACACAAATTGAGTAGCCGTGGCATGGGAAAATAATTGAATTACAACGAGCAGTTCCACGGTGGATGTGGGGAGAAAAACACTGCTCTTCCTTTCACAGCAACACGGTACGCTTTTCCACAAAGTCAAACAAATCCCTGCGTGGGCTGGGCGGTGTATGTATGTGTGTGTGCGCTTGGAAGTGCACGAAATGATTACAAATCTCCTTAAGCATCTACCAGTAAGGGAAGGTGGATCGCCTGACAGACGGCACAGTGCGTATGGTAATTGCCTAAGTACAATCTCATTAAATTCCAGTCACTTTTCATCCACTTTACGTACGAGAAGTGCTTGTTCCGTTATGTCACTTTTTTTCTCTCAAACGACGGGTAAAAAGGCTAAAAATCTTCTCACAACCAGTGTAGCTTACATTCACAAGGTTTATGCTTTAAATCTTGCGGGAGATTTTGCGGAAGGCGCCTCCCGAGTCACACGATTGAATAAAGCAAGCTGTTCGGGGTGAAGTGTGGGTGTTTTCTTATCCCTCGTTGCTGTTCCGTTTTCTTTTGCAAAAAGAGAAGGAAAGGCAAAGGATGAAAACCACAGTCACGATCAAGTAATAAGCTAGAAAAGCAGAATAGGGACAATGTCTGTGGTAAGGTAGAAGGATTGTTTTCAATTTTTCAAAAAGAAGTGTAAAGCCTTTGCCAAAGAGGAAGTTGAGCTGGCACATACAAAAGGTTCTCGCTGTTGCTACTTTTGTTTCTGCCTGTTTTGTTATCTTGTAATGTAAAAATAATAGGAAAACGATAGAATGATACTCTAGGGGTGTTTAATCCAACAGCCGACAGGAAAACAAATTGTTTTTTTGACAATATGTCTACTATGTGGGAAGCGAACAGGAAAATATATCGTAAATAGGTAAAGTATTTTTAGGGAAAGATGTTTAAAACTTATTCGCTTAAAGTTTAGCAATTTAATAAAAACACCAACTAGAAAACTGGAACACTTCCAAAAGTATGGTGTTGTAGTGAACATTGCATACCTTTAGGCGGTTTGTCTTTTAAACAGCTACTGCTACCGTTCGATAAATACAAATCCATCCATCTCCTTTCGTTTCCTACCGGCATTCTAAAATTAACCCAAGATAAACTACGTACAAATTGGACACCAACAAGAGGTAACTGATTTGATCCAATTTATTACCCGTCAGTCAGCCAGCCAGTGACAAGCATTCAGGCACGCTCGTTTAAAGGTATTTCAGCCGACCCATTCTACCATTTCCTTTCTTACAATGTTCCCAAGCAATTTTACTCTCTCCTCTTTGATTTCGTATCGCATGAAATCACGATAATCGCTTGGAGCTGAAAGAAAATTTGTCTTCGCCAAGGCGCTGCGCGAAGATCAAAAACCAAGCATCAACTCCCGGCGATAGCGAGAGCTTCTTTTAAACAGATCAACGTCAGAACTTATTCTTGCTAGCGACCCACTGCACAGGCAATTTTGCGCGCTTCAATAAAGAAATGTAAAACAAGAAGCGGTATCACGCTTTCCGCACCATTCAAAGCTGACGCGCACAAGCAAAAGACAATTCACACAAGCTTTTCCTTTCGGCGAGTTGAACGAGTTGAGTTTTCTCTGGTGTAAAGTCTGTGCAGAGCGACAACGAAACGTAAAGCGAAGTGACAATAATAATAATTTTTCTTTATCCCGTTTCCCAACCGTTTCAACCATGTTCCTGTTCTCGTCGTTTGCTTTTGAGTTTCAGCGAGCGTACGTCCTCGGTACGTATCTGCGCCAACACGGAATGGTAGATTATTGATAGCGGAAGCAAATGGCATCAACGGGGTAGATAAAAGTAAATTTCTTCTCTTACAACACGCTGCTCCACTGGAGCCCCGCATCTTGTGAACGAGGAACTTCTGAGCGTGTAAAAATGGAGCCATTTTACTGATTCCATCAACACTTCCCGTTTTGCCGGGAGCTACTGCTAAGTATACTTTCATTGACCTTCCGGTCCCTGAAGGAAAATTTCCAACACTTGCTCTACTATCCAGCAGGGTCATCGTTACACCCGCACGCACACAAAGATCACGAGTGAACCACGGCTAAGAAGTACGGTGTGAAAAATTGTCTAATCTAACGTGTCCAACCTGATTTGACACGTAAACAAACTAATAGAAGCTGAAGTGCTACAGTCATCCGTCATCCGTTTGCGCTACTTTACGAACGGTTGCTTCAAAGCAGTAATCTTTCTTCACAGATCTTTAGCATCCTGGACTTTTCGACCCGGGGCTTCATGGACTCCTACCACGCTATAATCCTTCAATGGAGTAAAGCTTAACGCAAGCATTCCAATGCACGGCAGGAAAGCAAACAGAACACTGCTGAGGGTAGCAAGCAGGCATAGACAAAAGAAAGGAAAAAGGAACGCTCCAATAGCAGATTAAGACGTCCCTGGAGGGGATAGGTGAGTACCGGTCTCTGACACCGTTTCTGATAAAGACGTTGGCAACTGAAACCAGCATCCGTGACCGGATTGCAATAATAAGTGTGATCCCTGCCCCGCCTTGGCTAGTGTGGAGCTGGGTGTAGATGAGCCATTTAATACGGAGGCACCAATGCCTAGAGCACCTGGGATGACTTCATCATCAGACACAATAAAGACTGTAGAGAAATTGTAAATAAAGCATCTCCAGAGGGAGAAGAATTTCTCGTTGCATTGTTCTCGAGCAAAATGAATCTCGAATAGCTGGGCAACTGAAGCCTTTGCTTCCTTCCTTGGGCGTGCATTTAATTTAATTTTAAACCATGCTCAGGAAGCTATAATGCAGGCAGCATTCGTGCAGTAATTGCTTTCATCGTAAGCGAGCCAGAACACATATTTTCCCACTCGTTGGCATACTTCTTCTTGTGGGAATCGATATAATCGTTCGGAAAATATCATTTCCACATCGCTCGCTTGATCGTTTGGTGGCTCGTCCCACTCATCCAATTGGTAATCATTAATCTGATTGATTGGCGTAACCGGGCAGTAGGTCAGAGCAACTCTTCCATCGCCCAACTGGAAGAGATTTTGCATGCCTCGAAAGCCGACGTCAATCGATTGTGGCATTAAGTTTTCCCTTTCTGCATCGAACAGGCAGACAGACATTTCGAGACACCGTGCAATGCGATGGACTTTGGAAACTATATCGGACAGATCTTGTGAGCGATTATGAATGAAGTATTGAACCGATGTAGGAAAGGGGAAAAGGGAGGAAAGCCATAATTGGTAATAAAGTTACTCACATAAATCGATGCCAAACCAAAATAGAAAGCATCATGGCAGAGCCTTTATTCGATCGATTGCTTCATTTATTATCGGCAAAGCAACTGCGATGGGCAACTTTATCTGCAAGATGTGTGTTGCGATAGGGAAAGGAAGTAATAAAATCACTTACTAAACTATTACGATCCTTTGGGGGTCTCAGTTTCTTACGGCTTCAACGCATGGGGGTACTATCGATTGCCATCGATTTCTGGATGGACAGATAAACTTAGTCGATGCCATAAACGATACCATATTCCCATATGCCGCTAGCAAATGGTGTACGGCGTATAGTCTTAGCCGTTAGTCTGATGAAGTAGAGTTTTCAAAAACTTCCACACTCAGTCTCTCTCTCTCTCTCGTCTCTGTCCATGTAGAGAGCTCTTTGGAGATAATATCCCTTGAAGATGCCTGCCATTATTTTAAGCACAAACTTCAAAAGGATACTACGGATGACATATTTAGGCGAGTGTATTGCCATATCGGAAGATGAAAAATGCTTCCGTGGAAAAGTGGATAGCAATAAGAGCCCTTATTTCGGAGAGGAGGTAAGGATACGTTTGAGTGAAGAAGCTCACAGGTTCTTATAAATTGACAATATCCTTAAATCAATACTATCGTACTGTGGAGTAACCTCCAAAGGAGCGCGCACCCAACTCTTTCGACCGATGTCGGCTTTAATTAAATCCGATCGAGGGGTTAGCTAGACCATACCTTCCAGGAATTTATATGGAATATAGATACAAACGGGCTGAAGGTTGGCTCTTAAATTTTGAAGAACTCCTAGCGTTCTGAAGAAGCACTGGTCGTTATAGATGTCTTTAAACTTTAAGCATTATGAAATTCAAAATTTAGCTTGTATAGTTATTCACTCAACCTTGACGTACACGTACAATATAATGATTGCCTGTGTAAGCACGTTAGTTAGGCTGAATTTCCTCGCAGACAAGCGTCTAAATCTGATTTTCAACCCTCAAATAATTCTACAGTGCCAAAACATAGGCTTCAAATTTTTTGTAAAATTTCCATTTCAGCATGAAATTAGCATTCATCTCACATTACATCACAGGAGCAGGATCGTGTAAGTGACGCCAGACAAGGCCCATCCTCTGCGCTTTTGTTCCATCGTCCACCAGATACACGTCCGTCTCTCCGTATCATCTAAACGCTGGAAAAAAGAAACTGATTACGCCCGTTTATGACACGGAGGAGCCGGTTAAGGGAACGGCCAACCATATCAACCCACGGCAAACATCGTTCAAAGCGGCAGGGCAAGTTTACGCCGCCGGTAAAACGAGCAGCGTCAGCTAGGCCCGTGTCATTTGCCCTTCCCCCCCCCCCCCCCAAGCTTGACGGAACTGATTTTTTGCTGCCCGGTACGACGACGTGTGTCACAAAAGGTGTGCTTAGGTGTCTCCTTCCCAGGCGCGATTCGCAGGGCGATTCTTAACATCAGGTGCGGCCGGGAGACTTCCTTCCTCCCCGCGTACGCTCGCTCCGACGCTCTCTTGTGAATGGCGACAAGTACAGTCACTTACCATTCATTTGTGGTCCTTTGCACCGGGACACACCACTCGGTGGCGCGCCGCTCAAGGGGACAAAGACTTCAGCACAGATGGTTCCACCCACCCGGCGTGGCAATAAACCAACCGACAGCTTTAAATGGTACTACGGCGAAGAAAAGGAGCATACCGTGTGGACGATATAAATTGAGCTGCCTGACTGGTGACTGGCCCAACCGCAAGCCGTAGCATCATTTTTATAGACATCTTCACCTTCGGCCGCGGTTGAGTCGGTTGACGATGAGAGTGCATAACTGTCGCTACTCTTTAAGGGGGTTATTATTTACCGTTCTACATGCTGCCACAATGTAGGTGGATAGGTAATGTAGAGGAAAAATGGGAAATAATGTTGCCACACCGGCAAAACGCGCAAACAATAACGAGTGCATCAGGGCATTGTGGTGGGTTACGGTGCTGTTAGTTACATCGTTAGCGGAGAACTGGGAAGGAAAGTATTTACAAGCTGCTTACTGAAACAGTCCGAGCATTGAATGTTTATTTTCCTATTTTATTTACTGCTGTTAAGGAATTCAGTTCCAGAAACGTTTTTTTGTATATTCACTCCACCTTTAACCATTATATCCACAAGAGCCTTTGCTACAAGCAATTTGTTAATGAAGACAGTTCATTTTTATCCCTATTTTCCCGTTCCAAGACCCACATTGTCGTTTACCGTTTACTTTCTCCCTTTTCCAATCGCTCATCGCACAGAAAAGAGGTGTCAACGAGGACACAAACAAACGAATCCTGCTGAGTGCATTCAGTTCCACCGGGGGTTTCTCCCCAAGTAGCTCCAATGGAACACGACTGACCTACACGATCATAAAAAGTAATTAAAAAAGCAAGAAAAACACCTTACAACGTATAAAAAAAACGCTGAATACCACCGCCATCATCGTCGTCAGTAGAGAGGCTTCGTCGTGGTCGTCGAAAAACTTAACGGTGGCCTCTCGGAAAGGACGTAGAAAGCAAGTTTCCTACACACACACACAGAAAAAAATATTTCTCCACTCATGGCGAACGGCAAAAGGAGCATTCGACGGAAGCTCCCGAAGTAGCGCGAAAAACTTTTGCCCACCGATGTCAACGAAAGTTAAAATGCAACTCATGTTATCTTGCGCACACCCTCGGCAGCAGCTCGGTGTGTCATCGGCGTTGTTTTTCATCGCCCAAATTCCACTCTCATCGGAGCACTACTCCTACTCCGAGTACTTTTTCTCATTAAGGAAATAGAACTTAAATGAAGAACATCAAAAAAGACATGATGAATTTTGAGTACGGCAGGGGTGGTCGGGTGCTCGCCATCTTCAAAGTAAAGTTTTCGAGGAACTTTTGCACTAATCCTGGCCCCGGCATGTCAGCAATAAAGTTAGCAAAAAGGTTGAGATTTTACGGCACGGCTTCAAAACCACCTGTTGGATGATCCTTGAAGTTGAAATATTTAAATTAAACGTCCTCGCTCTCTTGGCGGCAGCTCATTTGTTGTTGATTTAAAGCGAACTGTTAGTGATTAGACTACTGTGCCGGAGGTCAGATCTCCCAGTGTGGACTTTAAACTCTTTCATCGTGGGAAACGACACAACAAACCACACACACACACATACACACACACATACACAACGCAGCCTCATCAACACTTCTTCGAACGCCACTTCCAACACGTCCAACAGCTCGCCATCCGTGCAGCGTTAATGCGGACAGTAGTGCGCGCGGGGCATATTTGTGTCGGAAACGATTATCGCTACATTACCGGAAGGATGGCGAAGGACTTTTTCTGCTGTTTGGTAGCACTTTTGCCTCCCGTACCGTCCATCCATTCCTAGACCATGCGTTTACGCTTGATGTGTTTGTGCCACAGATGAAGATAAGCAGTGAAACTCTACGTCATCGCATCGTACCGGTTCGATCGATGCGAGAGAATTTCGCTAGACGTGGTGAAAGCACTGCACGATGCGAGGGATTATGTGTGGCTGAACATCCCCCTTTTCAGCTCGGTAAAGGGTTAAGAACGTCAACAGAATCGTGCACAGAACAGCTGCTAACGATCAGGCGATAGCGAAAAATCCACCATTCGTGTCAAGACTCAGTGACCGAGGCAAACCCGAGGAAGCTCATCGGGCAAATAATAAATTTTCATCAACAATACCACAATTGTTGCATGTGTGCACAGACACACAAACACATCATTGCTAGCTGGAAGGATATGTTTTGCCAGCAACCTAGAGCCTGGGGTAGAAGTTGGGAAAGGTGCCCTGTTTGTCAGCGGAAGCAGAAGGAAAATAGCACAAAAATGCCGCGACACTGTTGTTTGCTTTTACGCAAAGTCGTTAAATGAAAAAATATGCATAGTGGGAGGTGGAAGGTTGATCGCCCGATGTAACTTCCGTGTGTAATGAAAGGGAAGACGTAATCCTTTGACGATATGGTGGTAGACGCGTTAAACAGCTCCAGGCGTTTGCTAATGGAAGAACAACTTAGTGTCGCATTCAATGTTTTGAAGCATGGCTTTTTAGTAACAGAACCATCACCTAGATTTGTATGAATATTTGATGTGTGAAACCCTAGTCCAATTCGTAATTTCTTGGAAAATGCTGAATACAGTAAAAGCTGCCTGCTCTCCAATAAATATTAACAAACATCCTACACACTACACTTGCTACTTACATCGGTCGCCTTGCCGTGCATCGTATCGTACGACTCCGCCTTGGTGATAAGGCTCTTCAGCTTGATCGGTTTGACGACGGCCGGCATCTTGGCGATCCCATCGCCACCCTTACCGGACGGGTCGTGCAGATGCAGCACCTCCCCGTCCGGTCCGAGCAGCGTGTTGCGGATGTCGTGCGACGATTTGCGATGAATTCGCAGCGAAGCGGGCGACAGCTCCCGGTAGTTGGTCCGCACCACCGTCCCGTCCGTACCGTGCTGCTGCACCGATATGCTGCACCGCTTCCGTGACATATCGTAGCCGCGCCGTTCCTCGCCAACGTGGTTGCCCTTGCTGCTTTCGCGACCTTCGGCCACTTCGCGCCGCTCCGTTACCAGCACGGTCTGCGTATCACTACCGCCACCAGCGGCCACCTTGCCACTCGCCACGAGCGGACCACCGTTCTGGCAGTTGTTGTTGTGGTTGACACTGCTCGTATTGCGCATCCTGGACCACCGTTCTGGCAGTTGTTGTTGTGGTTGACACTGCTCGTATTGTTGTTGTTATTGTGGTGGGTAGCCCCCGGGCTACTGTGATGGTTGCAGTGCACGTTGTTGTTCGCACAGCTACCATTGGGGGCGCCATTCGCACCGGCGGGAATGGTCCCGTTGGCGGACGACGATGGTACAACCTGTTGCGGCTGCTGCTGCTGCTGCGACGGCTGCTGCTGCTGTTGCGGCTGCTTACCGCTCGAGCTATTCTTGCTCATCAATGAACCCATCTTGAGGTGCTCCAGCATCGAATTAAGATGCTGGGACATCATTTTCTGCCCAACCGACGAATTCAAATTCACTTGCACGCCGAGAAAGGATGTGTTGATTTTCTGTACCTCTTGTGGTTGGGAAAACAATGTCTAAACACACACACACACACACAAATACCGGAAATGGGAACTACTGCTGAATCGATGCCGATGACGGCTGTCGATTAGCACTCATGTCCGGTATTGGCGACGACCTACTAACACAGGTCCTTCGTTTGCTTCACCGAAGGAGACTAGACGACGCGTTACTTGCAGGCAGGCTGGGCAAGCGTAATCAAAATGCAACAGCAGCAGCAGCAGCAGCAGGACCACACTTTCACAGACCACCTGAAATAATGAGAAATACATTGGATTAGTTAAATGCGTGACCAGCAGTTATAATTGTCATGTAGATTGAGGTCAATGATACGGAGTTAGATTGGTGCGTTGTAAAATAGGGCGCCCCTCGGGCGTCCAACAATGTTGCATGAATTATGCATTCTAACCTGCAGGTGGAATTTCAATTCCAATTTCCAATCGTGTACCGCGTGATGAAGTGGTTTGAAAGCACTGGGTGAAATTGAAATATTGCATCACAACCTGCATCGATATCGTATCGAAAGCACTCAGTTCCAAAATTTGTAAAATTGTAATATAAAGCCGTCTGTGTATTCCTACAATGTAGGATAATGATCAGCTCTCTTCGTTATGCACCCTTATTAATTGATCTTTCATGTTAAGTACTAAAGTCAACCAGCCACATTTAAAATCAATTAAATGCACCTCTCAAACAACGGCACCGTGGCCCACACCATACCCATTCATCACGCCATTATTTAACATTGCCATACACCACAGAAAGCAGCATTGTTTTTCTTTGATGTTTTGATAGGAGCATAAAGGCGTGTCGATAATGTCTGTTTTGATAGGAGCATAAAGGCGTGTCGATAATGTCAATAAAACTGGCGGCTTGTTCTCCGATGCGGCACACCGCCATGGGGGTCAATAGGTAAAAGGTTTCCCCGGCTATGTGTGTGTGTATAAAAGCATAATCTGTGTTGAGCTGTACTAAAGCACGTGGAATGTTGCCGGGGAGTCGACGTTTATGATGCTTGATGGATGTTTTCGTGGAATGTTTAATATTTTAATTCGAGGGGTGTCTGCCTGTGTCGATGCTGTAGGGGTTTTAATGTGATTTTACACCTGTATAATGTTATTAATGAAGTGCAGCTATGCGGTGCTTCGTTGAGTATATCATGTATTTAATTTACTTGTTGTTACCCACTGTTTGTCATAACTTCCAACAGCACAGTAATGAAATGAAATGATTCCAAATAACCGATTCCACGGCTGTAATCCTTCAAAGAATAAGGCGTTTCTGTGATCCACTGGCGTAATAGCCAGCACGCGACACGCCTTTGCGTCAGCGTCTTTTGTGTAGGATCAATTGATTTTCCTGAACCGGTGAATGAGGCTTTCTGAAAACGTTCCAGGAAATTGATGAAAGTTCAGAATAACTTGCACCTCAGCTGCGGCTCAAACAGCAGATATCAAGACCAGGTTTTCCAAATCTTCCTGTTGCTGTCCTTCTATAAAAAGCCACCCCTTTCATTACAAAATGTAAAGCAGCTAACCGCTACTGCATTGAAGCTATTTGGAAGCTTCGCTATCAAGATTAACCAAAGCATGAGGCTGAACCTTCTTCCGAGCTTCTGCGTGCTGGCATCATCACTTTCCATTTCCCGGAACCATCCATCAATGGCCAATCAATTCACACTCTTCGAACAGATTACAGATGCTCGATAAAAATTAACCCTCAATTAACGCCTCCAATTTGCCGCAGAGCGTTGGCGAGCGTTGGTGAGCGAAGGTTCAACTTTTGTGGAAAATTTACCGCCATTTTCCCAGGAAACGCCCCATCACCAGGTGGCATTCAACTAACGATGGGAGGCTGTTACAGTGAGGGTTTCGTGTACATCCTACGCATCCTGGACCAGGGGCGAAGCGTTTGTTGTGTTGATGAACGTGCCTGTAGGCTAGTAGAGGCGTTGCGAAATTAAAAATATTTTTTTTATCCTGCTCTGCCACCAGAGAGTTCAAGGCGTTCAGTGTAATTATCGCGATACTATCATCATCTAGATAGCTAACAAGATGGCATTAAGCGTTCTGCTACACAGCTCGTGTCGATGATAGCATCAAAATCAACATCGTAAAAGTAAAATAAAACGATTTTGTCCAGTTCATTAACTACATTAGGCTTCAGTGTGAGGTAAGCACCACCATAAAGAACACCTTCGCTATGCACTTGGCACTAGTAGTACTAGTCCTATCAAGAGCTTCCCGCCCCATTTTCGCTCAACACACAACTGCTCTTCTGATATTGAACACGAACGAAGGCAGACGACACCTACGGCTTCCTTGGTTAGTTTGTAACGATGTCAACACAATCAGCACAAGCACGTGTCGTCTAGTGTGCATGGACAGAGTAAACATTATCCCCAATGCTCCCCTCCCTTGCTAGCATCTTCATGGGAAAGCTGAACTCCACAAACCATCCATCGGCTGCCCTTCGGGGTGGCGTGGTACTTCGGAGCAATCAAAGATCCCCGGCGGCCTAAAACCGTTTGTTTTGCTGCAGCACTGTTTGCTGAGAGCTAATTCTCTCACTCACCCGCCGGTGGTGATGATGGGAGTTGGTGCTGACAGACACGCTGACAGCGTTTTGTTCGATCGGCTAACTGCTATCGTCGGTAGACGCGTAGCTCGCGAAAAAGGAATAAAGAGCACCACGCGTCACCCAGATTGGAATCCCGTTAATGATGGGGAAATATTTGAGTTGTTATCAAGCGTTTAATGGGTGATCGAAACGCAAAACGAACCGCCGCCAGCTGCGGTACGTTTGACAGTAACCGAAGCGAAACGGATTTTACTCCACAGCGCGCCCGTGCGTTCGCCGGTCACCACACACATGCTAAACGACCGCTTTTTGACAAACAAAAGCACTTGTAGCAAACTACCCAAAATACCAAGTGGCTAAAAATATCAAACAAACATTAGCCGATACCCAGCCGGGTGGGTCATGCCGGAGGGATGAGTTTTCATTACCGCGATTAAACAAACGGATGGGTTTGGGTTGTTTAGATTGAACCGGATATTGTGCTGAGGATGTTTTGGACAGAAGATCGGTAGATGAAATAGGACATTTTATTCATGCTGTCTTTTTTTGTTTGTATTGAACACAATGTAACCATTGGCTTTGGTAGGTTGGGTAGAAAGAGTATTTTACAGAACATTCATTATTTCTAGAAACATTTAACACTGATACATTAGTCTGCAATAAATGTACATAGCGACAGTTTGAAGATGACGAAACGCCCAAAGAGATCATTATCATAAAGCATCTTGATCACTTAAGATACAGCCAATGTCACGGAAATGTCCTTTCGAATCCGCCAGCAGTGCCTGCAAATTATACAAATTCATGTATACTAAAACCTAGACCAGCCAGATAAAAGTGAGCCACTTAATTTACTTGATTGCTCCTAGATCATTTCTCCCCCCCCCCACACCATCCAAAAAGGTACAACATCCGGTCACAAATCATACTCCAGTGTCGTAGCGAACTCCGCTAATACCTTCGGACCAAAATGGACGATTTCGTTCGCAGTTAAAATGAAAGTCATTTAAAAAGCAGCACGAACAAAATTAACAACACGGCGCGAAGAAAGCAACCAACACTGGAAATGACACTTCTCGGTTGCGAAGGATAAAACCGCGAAGGAAATGAATGCAAGTGTATGAGATAGATAAAAGATAACGATTGTGGATGGTTCTGTGGGTGGGTGTCTAATGCTGTATTGAAGTTTTCCCATAAAATGTAAAAAGATCCATTTGGGGGACGCTGCCCAGAGCAAAGCGAGCGCAGGACAAACAGCACGAAGGTAATCACGGTTTTGAGGCGATGCCGTTTAATTAGCAGCTTGTTAAATAAATAGTATATGCCACTGGCGAAGAAAGCTTCACAAACATGGTCATTAATTAATTTTGAAGCAAAAATTATTATTTTTTAAACCTCTAAAGCATGAGAGTTATTGTAGGTTATGAGCGTTACTATATAAAACAGGATCAATGACTTAATTTATAAGCAAATCTAGAGCAGTTTTATGACTTCAAATACTTGTCATAAAGTCTCCAGAAGTAACTATGTATTCATGCATCTCCAAAATTGTTCAAAGAATCTAAATGATGCATATTTCACCGTGACCACTCTTTAAAACCACCGCTGTACACTGCCATTCATAAGGCAATATTCATAAAACCGGTACTGCTTTTTACGGTTGCATCGTATATATTTCTAACCAGTGTCGTTAGCAAAGATTCCGGATAACCGGGTTAGCGATGACTCTGACCAACTTCCTTTTGCGCTACGTCGATTATCAATTCATCTGTACTACTGCCGGCCTTGGCGAGTCTTCAGAAGTAGCATGATGAAAGGCAAAATTCTTGACCGAGCTTAGAAGTCAACCATTACTGTGTCGCTCGATGTAAGCATTTCCAAACGACCGATGTCTTTGTTATGAAATTCCTCCTTCATCGTGAAATGCAATATAAAGAAGCTTCTTCAATGGAACCATTTTATGCAGTAAAAATGAAGCATTTTCCATAGTGTTCGTCGTCTGCACAGCGTACTTTCTGAAGCACCTCAAAAGTTGTATCAATTTACTAACAATATCGCATAGCAGTTTTACTACTACACCACACAAAAGAATGTGGTTCGGAAGACAAAAAGGAAAATGGATACATCAACGCTGAATACTTTCCCCGCATAATCCAACCGTAGTCATCTCTATGGCCTACTACAACAGGAAAAGGGGTTTTCAATGCTGGTTTTAAGAAAAGTTTTTACCCTCCCCTTTTCGACCAGCGCTCTTCAATGCTCTAAATATCTTTTACAAAGAACAAAAAGAACGATGCGCCCAGAAATGCATCCCCCTTGAAGCTGGTGCGACGGGATGCCTTTAGCCTGCTGGAGGGCTGGAATATTATGCTTCCGGACAATCCCATTCTCGGTTGAAAGCCAAAACCGGAACGCACCGCTTCTGCCGTTAGAAAAACTGAAAATTGCATGAATATGTCCTTGAATGTCCACCACAACGAACAATGTTCACGGGCCTTTACATCGTTACGATATTGGCTGGCCAGGCAAATGGACGTAGAGAGACTAAACTAAGGCCGAAGAAGAAGTACGTTCGAAACAAAGTTTTCGAAGCTAACACAGTTCGAGATTTGTTCACGGTCAGTCAGGAAGAAATGGGTGTGTGTGTGTGTGTGTGAGAATGTGTGGTTCAGGTGTGTCTTTGCACGTCACTTTCTGTTACGTTCAGGTTCTGCTTGAACGGCTTCCGGATGAGCCGGGGCAGCTAGCCCCTGAATGTAGGTGCTTTATCGTCCCGACAAAGTTAATGGGTAGCTGGAAAGTAGAGTCTTAGAGAAGGCATTAGAATCAATTACCCAACCAAAACGAATGCCATGCTCCTGTGCAGTTAAAGATAGTTCAAGACACGAGACGAGAGAATGAATTTTCCTCGCTTTAATTTGTCTTTTAAAGTGTCATCTTTTAACCGAGATTCTAGGCCGATTTGTAGATATCGTCCCTCGAATTTCCCTTTATAGAATGCGGTCATTCAGAAGCTCGTTATGGACACACGCCACCGGTTTGGAGTTCGGGTAGAACGAAGTTAGTCCTCGACTAACAACTTCCAACGCACAGACCGACGCACTGCAGGACCGACCACCCGTTGCCGGTTAACCAATAATGCCCAATATTGTTGCAGCTGACAGTTTGACATCCATTCAAGCACGGGTCCGAGGGTGCCGGGGTACCATAGACAGAGCAGACCACAGTCCAACAATTTCCATCAACGCCTAACTTTCCGTCCGGATGTTCGGAAAACCGCTCCGATTCAATACAACGACCACAGGAACCGACCTCCATCCCTCCATCTCAACGTCCACTCAACGGGATTGGGACACCTTTTTGGAGTTGCAAAGCCGGTTCGCTTCGATTCCCGAGGATGTCGGAGCTGAATCCTGTTCCTCGTGGGTATGTGTGTGTTTGCGCGCGTCCGTTTATGTCTGCCGGAAAGGAGACGATGACTTTGAAACGTCACTTGTTGATTTCCCACGTAGTCAGTGCAGTGCTAGGTGATGATGTGTGTGGTTAACCACAAGCTAGACCCACACACTATTAGATACCGCATGAAGAATGTTCAATCAATGGCTTGGCCGCTTTGTCTGTCAACAGTTGGGGTCACGAAAGCGAGACTTCAGCACCTGCAATCGATTTGTAATCCGTGACGACCAGCGCTGGATTGTGGTGCAATCAATGTTCCACCGTTTTTACACCCACTTATATTCCTTCACGCTGTACACTGTATGTCGTTGCATATTTCATCACACGCCCGTTACGGTGGTGTGATGGAGAGCACCATTAGCGCCCTTGTTGACCATTTGCTGCGATGGTCGACCTGCCATTCAAAGTAGCTTCAGTGAGGTTAATTTATCATATGCCATGTGGGGCTTACCGCTGAGGCAAAGTTCATATATGTAGCAACATGTAAAAATTACGTCCTGTGCAAGCACCATACTGGGTGAAAGCCCAAATCTTTTGGGTCATATTTTGGGAAGTTTCATCCAACTTTTTCTTCTTATTTTCCGGCTCGTGACGGCGTACCGCTCTAAAGTTCAATTTTGAGAGCATTTATCCAATTTTATACCGTTATGACATTTCTTCCCTCAGCGCGAGTTAACTTTCCTGTGTTCGTTTTATTTAAACCTTTTTTTTTTGGTATTTTGCCAACTTTCAACCAGCACGAGCGCGACCATCGCAACAAGGCGACCGCAACCCATCACCGTGACCATTCTTGCCAACGGAAAGTTACTAACGACAGTGAACGGCGGCGCACACAGGCACACCGCGCTGTGTCATCTGTCGATGTCCTTCGAACGGGGTTTAACCTAATTTTTCATCTTTCCACCATTCTTGGTTGATTTTTTCGCTAGTAGTCGAGTGTTTTTTTTTTTGGATTCTTTCACCCCCAATCCGACATGCCAATCTGGGTGGGCTAAAAATGCTCCCCCCGAGGGCATGTTCAACTGGTGAGTGTTTAAAGGATTGCAGCACCGTTTTTTTTGTGTTGGCTTTCCTTTTGTACCTTCTCTTTATCATTCATTCTAGCAGGACGAGCACGATCAGCATGGGTCGCACCGTTGCTTCTGTTGAAGCATATGTTTTTGTTTTGCTTTTTCCGCGCTCCTTCGTACAGCTTTTACACATCTTTTTGGGAAACTCGCTGATGGGATTATGGCTTGAATGATGCGCGTACGGTGATGGAAATGGAAAATTTAATATTCTTCGATTGTTGGGTGAAAAATTTTCATTTCACTACGCGATTATTGTACGACTAGCGTACGGAATCGGATTGCAAAAGGGTGTGCTTTTGGGATTGTTATTACAGCATGCATTGTGCTGAAATTAATATGAATTTATTGTGAAACAAATAAATTAAGAGAACTTCAATACTTGGAGTTTGAAGCATTCATTTCAATTTTTACTTCACATTTCTTGAATACATATTTTCCGTAGGGAAAAATATTACAACAAAAAGACCAGCAGCACGTTCCCGTACACTCTTAATTAATGCAATAAAAGCAACCAAGGCTTTAATTAAAGCCCCAAACCGGACCCGTGAAAAGGAGCAATCGAACCGATTGAAGCTCCCTGAATGCCGGGCATTTCCGGGCAATGTAAATGTAGATGTAATGTAAAGCAAACTTTCATTGACTCAACCAGCCTTTGATTTGCATTTCTAACTTAATCTTCTGTTTGATTTTTGCCCATTTTACCGTCCTACTTCTCTGGGTCCGTCCTAATCCTTGCCAATCGTTCGTACTTACTTCGTGCTGCGTTCACTGGGCAAGCAGCAATGGTAAAAGGTATGGTTCGCCACCGCTCCTTAACCACTCTCCATCTCGGGATTGCGGGTGAAATTTTATTAGAAAATAAAAACAAACCTATAAAAAAAAACTGAGTGTACCGCATTCAACCGCCAGTCGTGGGCTTTCGTTCCAGGTTTTACGAGGCCAATAAATTTCACTTAAACCGATTTCATTTGAACTGAACCGAAACCGAACCGAGTCCCGAACAACAACTGGAAAGCGGTCGGTTTTGGGGGCTTTGGCCTTCAAATTAGCCCCAGCAGTTTGTTGTGCACTAAGTACGGGTTGTTAGTAGCTGGCGGTCGAGGATGGCAGAAACAGATTGATGGCGCGTCTATTGCTCTATCAATTTCATCGTTCATTGTAGCGGAAGTATGAAGAACTTTTTATTGATAACAATGTGAAACCAATCAACAAAGGTTTAGTGACTAATTTGGGGGGAAACGATCATTCGGATGGAAGGCAAATTAAGGTTAAAAGCCTCGATTTTCTTATATTTTAAGTAAACTAGGTCGCCTTTTTTCTTGATTGACTTCAACAGAACAGAATGGTTTAAAAAGTATTGAAAGTTAAATTAAGTTAAGCGTATCTGCTCATAAAAAATCCATCCCTTCGAGAGCCAAAACTATAAAATAATATTCGGACAACTGCCAAATCAGCACCACTAAAGCTTTTATCCTCTCAAATCCGCAAACAGAGCACGCTTCATCCGGTGCAAATAAATCCTCCCAAAATCGATCACATTTAATGTGTCCGTACCCCGGCGCTCTACCAAACCGCTCAGCTATTGTGTCAAATTTGAATGAAATACCGCCCCGCAGGATCAAAGCTGACCAAAGCTACCAACGTGGTTACATTCACCGTAAACTCGTACATCAACCGATCGAGCCGGCACAAATCGATACACCACTTTGTACCCATAGGACCCCGAAAGCTAGCTTTAAATGTCAAACGGAAGAAATTAAAACAAAAAAGTGTAACTTTCGCATCACACACTGCACTTCCCCTCGAAACCGATTTGAAAGTTCCATTATGTTGCTGCTGAATAACAGTTGCCCACTGTAGTAAATCATGCACTCGGGATGCGTGCCGATTGCTGCACGCTGAGTGCAAACCGTTACAGTGAGCGATGGTGAAGAAAGGCAGGAAAAGAGGCCACCCAATCCGGCACGGCAATCCTTTACCCACGACAGCGTAAGCCACACTTGGCAATATCGCACACAGAAGCAACAGTAACCGGCGCTAGGGCCCGCAGGGTACCGGAAATTGTGAAACGATTGGAAAACGATGTTTGTCAACATGTGAGATTTTTTTTTTTTCGTTGCTCTCTGTGTTGACTTGGGAGTAAGCCGCGCAGCATATGTTGGAGCTTTTACATTTTCGGTGTCACAGAAAAGAGGTGGAAAAACAATCGATCTTCACGTTCAAAAGAAAACCACACCCGGTATCGGTAGCGCTGGCATTGTTTCGGTATTAGTAATGGTGTTTAACAGTACCGACCTACTGTTTACAGGGAGAAAGCCGCTGTAATGTGTATCGATTCGTTGGATTCTTTCAAAAGAGCTTTCCATGTTCTATGTTTACTGTTGAAAGCGTGTGTGTGTGTATAATAGGACAAACCAAGCCTCTTCATTGTATCATAATGCCGTTGGAAATTTGTGCTTTTGTTCTGGCTCGTTTGTTGTTAGTGTCATAAATGATATTGATTGACGATAACGTTTAATTGAATTTTTTGAATCATCAATTGGATCATCATAACAGGTTCAACTTTGCTTTGAAACCTTTTTAGCTTCCGATTTAAACATGCAAATTAATTACACACTATTTTAAATATGTGCTTTGAAATGAAAAAAAAAAACAATTATCAAATACTTCAACGACAGGATCTATTTGCTTATCATTTTCACAGAACGATTTGCAATTTTGCGCTACATGTTGCGTGTTCCGAGAAACGTAAACTGAGCGGGAAACGTGGAAAATATAAAATTCCACTTATGAAAGCTACCACTACGACCTACATAAATGATGTCGATGCCACACCTCATACCTCTGCACAATAGTGAGAATGATTATTGTTGTTGTTTACGTTTTATTTGATAAATTCCCAAAAACAGACAAACAAACTAGAAAGAATGTAATTTTGTAATACAACTAAGCATAACTTTAGGCGTACGGTGTTGTACGGATTGCATACCTTCGCAAGCTGCTTCGATTTACGAGTGGAATGGATTGATTCGATTTGATTTCTCTTTTAAACAATGCCATAGAGAGTTTGCATTATTTGTTCTAAGAAAACTTCCTGACATGCTATGCTTTGAAGTATAGAAATCGAAGTTTACGAATTCCTTAGATCATTTTGAACCACAAAATACCTCACATCCTTTATTTTTCTCACCACATTCATCTTTATCTCAAGACACATAGTTTCACGCTCGGCCAATTAGGTGTAGCGATGTGCGATGCTTGATTAAAACTATTTTCCCCTAACTGTTCAAGTTCATTAGAGATTATCAACACCTCGCTAGTACCTCGGAAACCACAAAACGGAACGATACACAGCGCTAAACTCTCGGAAAACATTCCTCAAAGCAACACCATACCAACAGCTCCAAAGATGCTTCAAAGATTTCATAAATTCCGTTCACTTTCCTCGCACCAAAATCTACTAGCCGTGGGGAATTGTATCCAAAGCTTGGGCCCTTTAAGCATCTTACCACAAACACCGGTTGCTTTTCGCCCAGTTTCTCCAAGCGGTCAGCTTCTGGGTTCACGATACTTCTCCTTCGCGGAATACCATGCAGTTGAAAATGGTTCAACCCTTCCGGTGCATTTGCAAAGTTTTTGCTTCCTAATTACCATGTCCTTCGGTGAAGGAGCGTTACGGCGCTTGGGTAAGCAACTGCACAGGCATACACACACACACACACAAACAGCCTAAACCATCATTGTGTGCAAAATTGAGGTAAAGTTCCCCTTGTGTTTCAAGCTGAACTGATTAAATTTCCCTGCAGAGAAAGTGTAAAGATAAATTTGTAAGTGTTTCCGGGCGG
>AXCO02003105.1:0-26326 GCA_000473525.2 Anopheles melas | reverse complement strand
CCCTCCACCCTCCTCTCATCTTTCTCTGGGGTTGGAACGCAAAGCCTAATCGCTGCCCGCAACCTTTACTGGGAAGCAGTGCTCAGCAAGCCGAAAATCGAACCGATTTGTTTTGTGTGCAGCATTAGGCTGAAGTGGTTCTAAAATAACAAACCCGTAATCGAATTCGGTCACTTGTCGCGCACGTAATAAGAGAGTTTAACCACAGCCGGCCGGTTCGCCCATTGGATTTTGATCGCGATGCATCAAATGTTTGGCCGAATCTTAATCGCATCGAAACAATTCGAACGATTACGGAGCGGTTTGAAGCGGTCAAATAATATGCTGCTGGGTACCTGCCGCCGCCTTCCCGTGCTGCTAATTGGGCGCTAACAATAGTTTTGCGTTACGAAAGCGTATTTGTCCATTTAAATGGGCGGTGTTTGAGCATTCGAGTGCCATTAATGATGCACAGAACGAAATGTTGGCAAACAACCTTTCGAAGTGATTGAGTGGTTCAGCAAATCTTTTTCTCTAATCCTTTCCTACAACCGGGCCGGGACCTGCAGACGGGATATGCACCCGGCATCTCGATAATCGCCACCAATAGCGCCTCGGTCACGTAGCAGCATAATGATGATGCTTCGTGCTGTTTATCACAAAAAAAACCAGTTGATGGAAGAAAAAAAATACTGCCAAGTTGTCTTTAATGCAGAGATTTGCCAGCTGCTCTCCGTGCTTGAGAAAACGGTCCGGTGGTTATGCCTTTTCCTTGCTCTTGCTTCCCTGTAGATTGTTGCTTGCGTAAGCCAGTGGCAGAGGAAAAAAAACAGGAAATGACCACTTCCGTGACACCGGCAGGGATAATTTTTATTTATTTTCAACGATGTTGCAATCGAGAAAAAAACATCGTAAGTTTTTCTTCTTCAATTGCTGCTCACAGAATGGGACGGTAGCGCTGGTGTTCGATAAAAATGGTCAATAAACTCTATTTGTTATCGTGTGTTAGCTTAACACCCACACCAACATGTAGCAAGAAAAAACCACAGAAGTTTTTTTTATTTGTCGTGTTTCTTGATTGTTCGTTCTGCATCGCTTTTCCAATGAGTTTTATTTCGTTGCACTCTGTGTGGGCGGAAAAATCAATCGCCAGTAGTGGGCGATGATGCGATGGTGGTCAGTGCCCGGTCCCTTCGGGCGCATTGATGAGTGCAAAGCGTAGTAGCTGCAAGGGATGTGAGCAATTTCGTCTATCATCGTACCATAATTCTTCCATCCCAACGGCCAACTTTTCCATCGATCCAATTCCCCGTCGCTTCAACGCAAGTAGTAGTGGCACGGACTTCTGGGGAGCATTAATTCCATCGGATAGAGTGAAGGTAAGGAGGCGTTCTTTTTTCACCGATTCCCTCATTCCCTCGTTTCCTTGTGCCATTACCAAGCCTCGATGGCAGTTGGCAGAAATCGTGTGCTAGGTGGAAAACAAACAGATGTGTTTGTGGATATTTTTTCCTCGATTTCCTTTCGACGCTTAGCGTGATACTACGCGCAAATACTACCACTCCCAGGTTTTCGGACTGTGTCTGTGTGTGTGCCCGAAGCAAAAGAAAACACTCGGTGCACACGGTTTGCATGGTCGTTAGGGAGAGAATGCTTTTTAATCATGGTGTGAATTTTCCTGCCACTTCCGGCCTTTTTTCCAGCGAATTGCAAAAACATCCTACCACGCTACTCTGCCCAGTCATCTTCGGCCTTCGATTGGTCACCGTCTTCGGCGATTGTTGTTTCTTTCGGTACGATTCCTCTGCACTAAGTCTCTCCCCAATTCGAATTTCCGGCTCGAACTCAACTGCAAAACTAATAGTGAAATAGGCGAGGCTCATTTTCGGCACGATAAGACTTTCCCGCTGGTCATTGATTGTATTGCCGTGGTGAAAAGCCATCATAGTGCGAGTGCAGAAAAACTTCTCCGGACCAAAGTAGAGTTGAGCAAACAGTTTTCCATTCCACTGAAAGTTTTCTGTTGTCGAAGACTCGTTTCGTTTGTTTGGCGAGCGAGCACGCGCGCGGGCGCGTATGTTTCGAGGGTAAATAAAACGATTCCCAGTACAGTTTTATGGACGAACGTTGGTAGCGGCGAAAGGGAGCAATTTTTCTTCAGCACGAGAAGAAAATTGAAAAGCTTTACATTTTATTCAATCAATTTCATTTGCAATTTCATTGTGGAACCATTCCCAAACTGTACTTACAGTTTGCAGATGATTTTATCGACGCTTTTAGTTTGCTGCAAATGCTGAATCTTTTGTAAAGTAGGACAACATTACGGCTAAAACAGTGTTAAATTTTCGAGCTATCAACTCACAAGCTCGACAAAAAAGGGTTTCTACGCCGCCCTTTTCATATCAATCATGGACTCTTCAAGCATGCGAGCCAGCAGAGTGCAGCTGGTAATTTTACTGTTGCAAAGTAAATAAGCTTTCATTAATGCGGGCTTCACCGGTAACAATGTTGCAACGCTGTCGCCCCTCATATTTCGTCCAGGCCCCATGCCAGGACGTTGTTGCAGCTTAAACCCGAGGTTGATAAAAATGTATGCAAATGAGTTAGCGCGGCGGCAACTTTGGTTGGGGGTGATGAATAATAATAATAAATGATAACGCCACAATCAGTGTCGGCGGCTTTTGAGGTTTCAGTAATGAACTGCAAACAACAACCCCTCCAACAAAGCATAATCGCAGGCAGTTTCATTTTTGCGACTTGCTATAGCAACCAAACAGCAGCAAGCAATCCAAAAAAAGCCATGAAAAATGAGCTCAATGTCTGTGCTGCACTGAATTATTATATACAATTTAATATTTAAATTATCCAACGATAGAAACTTATTTTAGCGATACTAACGAGAAGAAATCTACAGAACACAGATCACACTTCCACCACTAGGTAGGTAGAGATGTCAAGAATCTATAATCTTGGGTTAATCTTAATCGACGGAAAAATCATTATTTGACCAAAATCAGAAACGGGCACACAATCGTGCGTGAAAAGCTGATGGAAAGAGCGGTATTAAAAATAAATCTTTACCTTTTCCCCACCACACTTCTCGCTGCCTATCCCGGTGAACATTGCTGTGTGACACACACCAATCAAGCCAGCCAACAATTGGCCAATTGTGTTTAAAAAAAAAGCAGGCCCCCAAGCGAACGGCTGCCGGAAAAGCGAATTCTGTCCGACAGTGTTGGGCTACTATACAGAGATGAATGTGGGGAGGAATGGAAAATCATTTCCTCCCCTATCGCTTGTCACCGTTGCAGCGTCTGTCAGCTGCGGATTCCAGCCAAACGTGTCCCGGACGTATATTGAAATGCGGTTAAGGATAATGATTTTTGCTTGCATATTTTCCGCGGCACGAATGCAAATTGGGGTGGATGTTGTGCGTGTACAGGTGTTTTTTTTTTTTTTTGCTGCTTGCCTTTGAATTTTTGAGTTATGATAATTTTATTCCACTTTCGCTCACCAATCGGAACGGGTGGCACCCGTTTTTATGGGTGCCTCAATTTCAATTAATTACAAAATCCCTCCTTACCGGCCACGACCCACGCAATGCACACGTCGGCCGGATAGGCGATTCGTTGGTGCGCGTCGGATTCGTGAAACCGAATAATCCACTCCCGGGCACACGCCACACTGTGCCGCAGGTGGGAAGAGATGGACGGCATCGGGATGACACTTTTTCGGTGCCACAGTTTCATCCCGATTTTCGCATTTGGTTCGTTTGTGCTGCTGCCGACCGATGGGCTACGATTTCAATTTCATTGCGTTTTAAATGCTTTATTATGTGCCTCCCTTGCTGCTGCTGCTGCTTCGGGGACTTACACGGCGACTGGCAACAGTAATCATAAACATAAATCGCCAGCAATCCGATATACGCCGGGAAAATGGCACACAACACCATGCCGCCAGGAGTGTGATAATAATTTATTAACGAACGAGAGCTGCCCCATGTCCGGGCCCCTTGGTTGGGGGAGAGCTTTTGTTTTTTCACTGATTAACCACAGTTTAATGCTTTATTGTTCTGCAGCGTTTAATTACAGCCAACTTTGATGCCAACAACGGATGGTGGTGTGAAATGTGCGCATGGTGTGAAGCAAAAATTTTGTTGAACAAAGTTTGCTTCTTTTATTTAACAATCCATTGTGTCGGTCTCTAATGCTCGTCCATACCAAAGGCAAACAAGTCGCATACAATTCCAAAAGGAATCACATTGGATTATCCAACTTCATCCAGCAGGAATGCTTTTCATCATGGGCCCGTAGATATTGATTAGAATCGATTGATGATGAATTGGTTAATTCAAAAGTCTTGTACATTCCTCCATGCCGCACTTTCTCGCAAGGCCTCAACAAAGACCAGCGTCATCAGGCTCATCCCCATCATCATCATCATCATCATCATCTTCATCGATTGCACGCTATGAATAATGCATGAATTTGTTGGGCGAGACGCACGCAAACAAGAAATAAACTAATTTTCCATCTTTCTTTGGCCTTTCTGCATTGCTGTGTTGCGCGATGCAGGGAGTTTGATGAACGCCAAACAGAAACCCAGAGCCCACGGCAGCGCTCGAAACGTTGTGCGTGGAAGATGTCGCGTTGTAGCTACCAAACCGGGCCTCAAAAACTGTCGAAAACCCCGGTAGCATACGGTCTCGCCCGCAACAACACCCGCACCGACCGACCGATGTTGAATAATCACCCAAACAATCGGCATTCGTCATTCCAATAGACGTTCTCTTTCCCCCTCTCTCTCTCTCTCTTCTCTTTCCCCCTCTCTCTCTCTCTCTCTTTTCCGCTGAGCATAATCCAGCATAATACATTATTCACGATCAATGCACGTCCATTGTTGACGGTAGTGAGTGTGTCCATCGTCGATGGTCGGTCGCCCCGCAAAGGGGTGCTTCACGCCGTCCGGACTGCTGGCGTGTGTAGTGCGTGCGTGTATGTCACCCTTATTGTCCCGGACAGGAATGGACGAGACATTGGGTCTCCCTCTCTCGGGTGCAAGGAGATGCACCGTAGTATGACGACGCGGTGGAGGAGCAAAACATAAAATTAACCCTCAATGGGAGGAGCAGCAGCGTCTCCGGCGTGTCGGGGACGAGAGACCAGAAAGTGTTCGTTAGAAATAGTGCATGTTGTACCCCGGGGTTCATTTCGTAATGGATAGCAGTGGCTTGGTCGAGCGTTGAGACGAATGTAATGTATGGATCTGTCGCACTAGGAGGTAATCCTTGTCCTCTTTCAATCACGCCAGCTCTATGCCTTTCTTCTGCCAGTCAATCCAGTACAGGGGGGGGGGAGAGGCTTAGTCGTGCGAGAGGAAGTTGATGCATCGTCGTCGTGCCTCAAAAGGACATTAATAATGCCTTCCATCTCTTGTCCGATGCACTTCCTCTGCATCGACGCAGGAAGTTTTGAGCAGAGAAAGAGATAAATCAACCTCTATAAAACGGGAGAACCTTGGAGTGATAGTATGTGTGTGCGCGCTAGATTATTGATTTCGGGCTAAAGGTTGATCCTAACAGCACGACATCCTCCTGCGGGTCTCTTGACATGGTAAAAAATAAACGCCTCGTTTGCTGTCCGACCACATTGGATGAAAATAGGCTTCTGGCAAACAAACTACCCAAACGTGTGTCACCTCGAGAGTATGGTAAATGTCTGCCACGGGAACAGAGAGCCCTTAGAATTGTGTTAGCGTAATGTGTTTGCCTTACACTGCTGCAGCACGCTCCTCACTGTCTGTCCATTACTCATCAGTAGCCAGTATGCGTGCTGCAATCAACAACTCATCATCAGCAACATCATCACCGATCATCAATGCCCGTCATTAAGGATATTGTTGCAGCAACGCACCGAAATCGTAAACGCAGACCAGACGGACGGATGGTGGTTGTTTCCGTTTTTACTTTTCATTTTTCATCCCCACTGCTTGTTGCCGGTGGTGCATATTAATATTTATCGGTGCACTTGTAAAAGTGTCATAATCAACAATTTATTTCGAAATTTTCCTTGACATACACACACACACGCAGGCACACAGAAACTTTGCACCATTAGTACGGTAAAAGGAGACGAGAACCCCATCATAGGACCCTTGACGGAAGCTTTTAAGGAACGCTAGAAATCGTCTAAACATTGAGGGGGAAAAACCTAAGATAACGATCAATCGGACACCACCGCGTCAGCCTATCTCGCACTCCCCTCGGCGGGCATTGTTTGCCGTATGAAAAATGATTTTCCCTACCATTACTGTGCAGAGTGTGAGGGCAGGAAGCGTTTTTCATTTCCACCACCTTCATCGATGCCGCTTGCCGTCGCTGAAGGAAAAGCGGCGAAACACGAGCGTCCGGCACGCAATGCTACGCAGACACCTTCGATGGGAAATAAATCCTTTTTTTCCCATCTTGAATCCATTTTGTCGTACCGGCTCTACCATCAGTCAACTGTCAAGGCAGTTATGCAGGCTCGCTAGTTCGCCCTGCTTTCTCCCGGGCTCTACGTCCTTTTGTTAGTACACTCGATGTCAGCTGTTAGATGGGGGGAGCACAAAAAAAAACGAAACGAAATGCTTTCCCGCACGGGAAAACTCAATTAATTTTGCTTCCACACCAGCCCTGGGGACGGCTTTGCGACATCAAGTTCAATCAATCTCGTTGGTGGCTGCTCTTGAGTTGAATCGAGCGGGCGAAAACCATTCTGAATCGAAACATCTTTCACCATCATTTGATAAACATATGAAACATAAACCCGCCCGGTCAATGCACTGTCTAAATGTAAAACGTTCCTACATCACATCATGCTTTACATTGTTGCTTTTTCTCACATTCTTTCCCCGGCCGACACATGCGCTAACATGTTGCAAAAAGACACCCTTTGCCGGATAACAAAATGCTAATCGTTTCAACACATACTTCTAACGATCTTAACATACTCCGGCTCCCAAATGTAGCAATAACAACACAACTTAATGCACATCCACGGCATGTAAATGTTTACCTCGTTTTCATTCGCTCCATGCTGGACCCACTGGTAGCGGAGGGGTTCCTTGCTCTTCCCTACTTTCCAACCCGATACTGTAACCTGTAGTGCGATAATTATTTCAACTACATCTCCATCATAATTTACTCGACTATCTCGCGCTCCATTGTAAACATTATCCGGTGTTGCCTATCGGCTGGTGGAGCTGCGGATGGCGCTTGGTGGCAACGCAACCAATTCGGATCTGTATTTGCGTTCCGGTTTTGTGTACATAGATATTGTACAAATTTAGGCAGTTCATAGTAATCATAGTAAATGAATGTCTAGAGCAAGCCCAACGGCCAGCAGCCCGCCTGGCTGTCACACACGCATTCTGCACCGAATGGCTGTGACGTCGAGAGTAGCGGATGTTTGTTTTACCCACGTATCTCCTTCCGTGCAGCATCTTCAGCACACAAAGTTGACATAGAAGGCCTGCCTGCAGCACTCAGCACTAAGCCAGCAGCACTATCAGGTACACAGAGGCGCCCATAGCGTCTAATTGCAGCACGCGCCAAAACGGCCCCGGTAAAAGGTGTACGACGCGTGCCTGGGCCAAAAGGTGTACAATTTCTACAAATAGTTACATCCATTCATCAGCAACCACCACCCACCAGCAACAGACGGCCTTTTTGCAGCCCCGGCCGGGCCATTTGCCGGACCATTTGTTGGCAACAATATGCAGGTTCCCGATGTGCGCTGGATCCTTCCACCCAGGACAGGTGGCGATCGATGGTGTAATGTGTGTGCAGCTCGTTAGTCACCTGGCGCCTCCAGCTGGTGTCGAACCGATTACGAAACAACAGAATTCACACAACCGAAGGCATCACAGAGAGCGTGCACCAACCAGTGCTGCCAGGATATGGGTGATAACAAGTGGTGTGGCATCAAAGACATGCCCCTGGAAGCGGACCGGTGCAAAACTCTGTCTAGAAAAAGGGTGACCTGGGTGGGGGAGGTTATGAAAAGCCAAACCTGATTAGCTGGCTGTTATGAGCTCCGATTACCGATGCATGCCGCGTCCGGACATCCCAAACGATCCAGGAGTTTTGTGCATCGTTGGAATAAATTAAACAACAATCAAACGGTCCCCCTCTCCGCTGTGTCTCGCACTGTCTCTCGATTTTCGCCCGTGGGGCCATTAGTGCAATCACTCTTGGTTTGTTTGCACGTAAATTTTCACTAGAGGTTGTGCATCTTGCTTACAGGCTACAGGTATATGCCCCGTTTTCCACAACTCCACACTCAAACAACCAATCTACTCACCGCTCGAGCCCATTCGTACTTGCCGTGCCAATGCAATGTCTACGTGTGCGCGTGTGTGTTTATGTTTATAGAAGTTGCGTTGTGCACACCCCCCGGGAAGGGGCAGGTTTGGGTTTTGAGCAAACCAAATGGGAAATTTTGCCGTACACACACTGTCCTGTCTGCATTTGCTGCCGATGTTATGCTGTGGTTTTGCCATAAATAAGGCCGTACGAATGTGCAATGCCGAGGGAGTTCGGCTCTAGCAGCATTGCCGACGATTCCTCCTTCTGTGTGCACACCCGCTTTGATGCCGAAAAGGCTGACGCACTTGCATTTGCCGTTACTACTGCTACTACTACTACTTCCCTTGATTAATCCCTACATCCAGTGCATCCTGCTGCTGCCATTGCTGCACTTGCACTGTGCCCTGGTGCGCCTCCGCCTACCTCACCCCTGGTTGGCCCATTTACCGAAATGAAATATGAAACTTTCCAAAACATCCCAAGACTCCACACAACCACTACCACGTTGCCTTGCCGCTCGTGTTTCACCCGGGGTTGCGGAATTCATTTCATATCAACGCACACACACACAGGCACCATACCACCGTCATCGTTGACGCTAGGGGAGATGCGGGATGATGCTATCGTCATTACGCCGCAACGCAACGACAAACTGTATTTAACAAAACCAAAACTGACCGAGTTGTAAATTTTCTGGCCCACCCTTTTGGGGGGAGTCCCCACGCGCAGTTTGCATTTGGAGGGTTTACGCAAACCGGTCTTGTGCACCGCCGTGTAAAAAGGACTACTGCACCAGCTGGATCTGGATCTGGTAGGCAGGTGGTGGTTGTGGTGGGAAGGCAAGCCCTATGCAAACATCGAGAGTAGATTATAAATGTAAATTAGAAGAAGAATGCATCTCTGTGACACGTCGCCCTTTCAGCCACTGCCGCTCGTGTTTTCCCATGGCGATGACGCACAGTCGACATTGATGGCCCTCCCACCACACACACACACACACACGCGTACACGCGTAGATAGACAGAGTGCAAAGTTGGGTTCGGTTGTTTTCCGCACATTTCCCAACAACAACCCGTCGTACGACTCACACACACACACACACACACACATTTCCTGCCCCGATTAATGTCGTGTCCTTCTTACTGCTGCGCCACACGGACGCATCAGACTGCTGCCGCATCTGGTGGCGGCTTGTGCGGATGCACTTGATGCACGATACGGCGCGTTCCATCGTGTGTTTTGCCGAACGGCGCATATCGAAGCCGTCTGGGATGCAAGAGCGTCATATCCTACGGCGGAGGTCGTTTCCCTGTCGTTTTCGTTTGGATGTCATTTAATATTTAGCCACCCGTGCGTAAGGACGAAGGGTAGTGGAATGGGACCTTTTTGCGCCCCGTTCCACAGAATCCTGTGTGCTCATAGCGGTATCGGGAGAGCGATATATACCATGAAGGGGGAGATAGTACAAGGGGCATCGGTAATTTCGTGCGAAATATATTTAATTTACCGAAAAGCCTCTTCCCCCGTTTGCGACATCCGGCCAGCCTACACTTCTGCCGGTGGGCACTGGTGCTTCTTGATCTCCTGTTTCGGTTCGCGCGCCACAATTGCAATCATCAAAACACACCTTCTGATGTGTACACCTGACACTCGGCACGGCAACGCTAGCGGACGGTTTGCTGTCGGCGGTGTACGGTAGCAGTCGTGACATTGGCGAGCTTTGGTTCGAGTTTTGCCATTTAATTTGTACCCACGTAGGCTAAAAGACCGGCCAGAGACCACACGTACACGAACGGCTCGGGCCAGAGACCGCTGGCAGACAATATCGAGATCCCGAAGAACGACACTGCTGCCTCTTAATGTTTCTAATGCAATAGAAATGCATTCGTTCGCTCCCTGGTCGACGGCTACTGCACCCGATGGGTGTTGCTGATGCTCTCCGGTTGAACAGTCATCGAATCGCCCTGCCGCTTCTCCTGCAGCTCCTGCCAAAGCTCGCAAACGGGTGACAAACATTAGCAGGTTTTGGTTGTCTAACTGTCCTGCGGGTGCCGAGGGCTGCATCGTCTCCGATAAGGCTAGCCCGGTTTGGATATGCATTGGAATTGTTTAAGCATGCAGCAACTGGCCCGTTAGTGGCCCGGATGCAGCACAGAATGCAGAGGCAGCTCGAAACCGAAGGGCGGCCGGCATGATCACGATTACGTGTGCTTGCGTTTATGAGTGTCGGTTGAAGCGGTTGGACATTGCTGCTGGCCCCTTCCTCTTCTGAACACATTTGGGTTCTCTCTTCAGTGGCAATTTGAAGAAGAAAAAATGAAACTCCCATGCCTAAAACCAGCAAGCAAGGATACAGACCCGAACCGGTTCCCCGTCACGGCAAACAGTTCGTGTGACACTTTTTCGCTCTGTTTTTATTTCCTACACATTATGCTCGGTCGCTAGCGCAAACACAGTGTGTGTTTGTGTGTGTTTGTGCATCGGAAACTGCATGTTTCGCGCTAATAGTAGACACGCCGGTGACGGTACAACAGCATATTGCATCTGCGGCGTCCTTTTGGCGCTGCGATATCCTACAAACAGTGGACGAACGGGGGTGAGAAGAAGACTGCCTACAAGCGACACGTTCCTGTATGCAAAATGCATCGCCATAATGAAAAACAAATGAAAAATCAACAAGCAGCGCATCACCCTCGGTGTGATTTCGGTCCCGCACTTCGAAACAAGGTTTTTTTTTTGTTGTTGATGCACATGTGTTTTTTAGCCGTTGCCGTCGGGGAAGATAGCGGAAGATAGTGTCGGCTTCCCACGATACTCAGTGCATCAAATTACACGCACACGGCCACATGTACGCAACATTGAACGGGAAACGTCCATTGCACGGAATGGAAGGCTTGATCCCTTGGAAACAGTAACATCACATCGCAGCCTGTACCGTTCGTTCGTTGTGCTTGAATGACACCGAAAGCTTCAATACACGGATGGATTTCTGGGAGGCTCGGGTCTAATAAACACGACCTCTCGCCAGCAGCGCCCCGTCCGAATGGCGGGTTTGTTTGCTGCGTATATGTAGCAACAAAAAAGTCCTCAATGTTGTTCTCTGCAAATGAAGCATTCCCTTGGGAGACTGTAGAGGAGACCATGCAGAGAGCGGGCCCGATAGTAGTGCCCAGAACCTTTTTATTACGGATTCAACAGCATTTAAAATGGAATATTTAATCCGTAAACAAACGTTATACGTTGTGGGCTCCATATACGTGTGTTTGTGTTATGGATGCTTCCCGTTCGGAGGATTCAAATGCATCCGCACCGGAGACGTACGTCGTACTTCTCCACTCTGTTTGCATATTAGAAATCACTTACTTGTGAGGGACAGCCAGAGGCGATTGTACGCTTCCCCAGGAGTTCGGCATGCATCTGTATGCGAAGGCTTCAACAACATCCACAGCAACAACTCCCCCGTGAAACGTAAAGTTGTTCCTCAATTTGCAGTTACTCATGTGGATGGCCGCATCCGTTCCGTTTGTATTTACACACTATTGCACTACAGCATAGGCCCGATCTCCCCGGTGGGGCTTCTCGCTGGCAGTGGCTGGCAGAGACGGTGCTTCGGAGTCTTCCGCCCATCCGGTCGCTGGACGATGGTAATGGTATTCTTGACGCACCGTTGCTCTGCTGCCCTTATCCGATGCGCTTAGTTTATCATATCGCTTCATAATTCTTCGAAATACACCGCTCGGTACAGCTCGTTGCTCGGTTCTATCCTGCTGCCCGGAACTGCATTCTTCCTGTTTGCAACTGTGCACTTCGGCTCCAATAAGCATACACCGGCAAGGAGTTATGAAAATATGAATATGCAAATGAACAATAAATAATATATGTGTTTGCCTTTAACATGGTTCTTAAGCCGCCGGGCGAGAGTCTTGAACCCTTCGCAAAACAATCAGCAGATGACGCTTACATTGAATCTAACCGTATTAAAGTCTGGCCTGGACATTACCATGCGACACTTGCAGCGATTCTAGTTTGCATAGCTTGAGCTTTGCCCATGAAATAGTTCAAACGCATCACTTTAATACGCATCAGAGCAAGTTAAAATCGTGTTTTCTGATATGACATTTAATTTATTTAAACTTTAATTTTGCCATCTCCTGCCTCCTTCGATTCCATCGGCGGCACCAACGCCTTGGGAACCGGCCGCTTTCCGGAAAGGTGTGAAATACAAGGCCCGACCCCCGATGGGAAAATCAGATACACACACACACCGCCCAGAATTGCTTAAAGTTCGTTCGCGTCTTTAAAAGTGACTCATCTGAAACAAAGCGGAAAGGGAGCAGCGAAGAAAAAAAATGCGTGATTCCCCGCACGTGCGCGCGCGCGCACCCCCGTTTCGGTCTGTTGCCTTTCGTGTTCTTCCGTGTTTCGACCACCGTGACACACCCGCTACACCGCGCATTCCCCGCAGCATCGACTGTGGGACGATGAGACGGCACTTCTCTTGGCCCACTGGTAATCGTTTCAGAGGGGGGGGGGGGGGGGTTACCAGGGGAATTCTTAATTTTCGGCGATGAACTTCCCGGGCCTCTGTGAGCAGTCACCGTGGCCCGGAGAATCCGTCGACCGTCCCGGAGCTCTAGACTCCCACCGGAGGCACCCACGCGCGCGCGCACGCTCTCTCTCTCTCGGTTTCACTTTCATCCGGCCGTTCGGGCGTTGCGAGGGAAGTCAAGATTTAATTACACGCCTGATGGGAAGGGTTATTGCTTGTGTCTTGCACGTCTTGTTTATGCCGCTGATCACTTGCCAGCTAGCGTGCCGGTGCGAGCCTGCCAAACGACCAGCGCGCACTTTACGTTGGCACACAAATTGTCGACAAAAGAAGTCGGTAGTAGTTGGGCATGACGACGGCGGCGACGTCGCTCTAATAGAGCACGGTCTTTGCCAATCGGTTGGAACTTCTGCATGAGCCGCTACCCGGTTTGTTTACGGATGCTATACGAGCTGCTCAATTCCGGTATCCAAAACAGTTCGTAACTTTACGAGCACTAATTAACTGAGTGTGCTGCTTGCTGTAGAGCATTTTCGAGGGAAATTAGTTGAAATGGGAACTATGGAGACAAATGGAAGGATTTTTTTTTCGATAATCTTCTTCTGCCATAATGTGTTTGCAAAAATCAATCACTGTTACTATGCTGTACATTGCCACGGTCCACTCTCTTCCAGGTGCACAATGTCCTCATTTTAAATTTGAAAAAAAAAACGCCAATTTCTTTCAATTATCCATTGCACGGTCATTGCAAACGTTTCGCAGCGGGTCACAGATACCATCGCTTGTCTGTCCCCATTCTACCCGTGCAAGAACATTGTTTACGCGTTAAGCTATTTAATTGTATGCAAATTGTGCTTGAATTATGCTTTCACCGGACGGCCAAATATCATCTTCCCGTTGTGTTACAGCTGTGGCAGAGTGAGGAACGGCAGCAAATTGCCGATGCATCTCAAACAGCGTTGACTCCGGCGGCATCGGTTCGATTCACTTCCTTTCACTCGAACTTTGGCTTTGTCGTACGGTCACAGGGAGACATCGGTTTGAAACGGAAAATGCATCCCTCCACCGGGCGATGGTTGTACCCTCCCTTCCAACCCTCCCTTACCAAACGCCCCCTTACCGTGAGAACGAATAGCAGTGTTTCAAAGTGTTTCATTTATTCATAAACTGCAACCCGCGAACCCGCGAAAGGGTTTGCAGGCGCCGAACGGCTTCCAACGTAGTAGATCATCCAAAAAACATGAGCTTTCCGGAGCGCCGAACAAGCAAACAGAGGTGAGAGAGAGGAGGGAGTGTTGTTTCTGTGGTTTTCCTTCCAACCCCGTGCAGCCCGCGCACCCTCGAAGATGTTCCAGTGCTGGGGGCCCGTATGTTGAGCGGTTCCGATACGCGCGGAACCTTAGATAATGTAGCAAAATAATCATAATTATTACTCTTCCCCTCGCCGGTGGACCCTGCACCGCGACCCCGTTCGCTTTTCGAACCGGTCGTTAGGCGATGAATCGAAAGCAAGGCTGCAATCTGGTTCGAACCGAGAAAGGAGGTTGAAAGGGAGAGCGAAAGAGCGAAAGAGCGAGAGAACTGAACGGTTGAGAGACTCGGCTTGACAAGGTTCGCGCTTGCTTCGTTTGCTTCCCGTGGGGGATTGGGCTAATTATTTATATAGTCTCTAATTATTAATGCTATTGTTATGCGGGACTGGGCACACCACCGTTCGCCGTTCCGCATTGCGATGCTGTGCCTCCCGTGCGGGCGCGCGGGTGAGCGGGTGGGCGCGCGGTGATTGGCTGCTGCTGATGATGGGCTTGGCGCCTCCCCCACCCCTTTCATCCTGGCGTAGCACTTGGTGTGTCCACCGTGCACGTACCCATCGCGTCCTTACGTAAGCGTATTGTTCTTGCAGGATCGGATTCTCCAGTCTAATGGCTAATCTTCCCCGCTGACGTCCGTGTTGATTACAGCACACGCCCAGGATCTTGCTGTGGCGGGATAAGCCACCTGAGCACCCACCTCCGCTGCCCCTCGGGAGCGCCATTAAACCAGCTTCCAATCAGCCAGAAACGATTCAATCGATTTTGCAAAACAGTTTGTGCAATTCTCGCTTCGCACCACACCACCTCCTCTCATGAGCCTTTTCCTTGCCCTTTTGCGTGTGTGTGCCTAATGAATCGTTTCCGCGCTTCAACCACTTCCGATCGATCGAACACCGACGAAAGGGAATTGCTGGCGAGTTGTTGAGCAGGAGGTGCGCATTAGGGCTTTAGTGTTTTTTTTCGGTCTGTGCATTACCCAACGCTCACGGATGCTCTTCAACCCGGCAGTTGCCACTATAGCGGGAAGACCTCGATTCAATCGACTCATTGTCAGTGTTCCTGCGAGGGCGGCGTGCGTTGGATCCATTTAGGTACGTTTTTTTTCCTGCTCGCCCTCTAGCTTTCCACACGAGTACAGAGAGTAAACTTGCTCCGCGTTAGGACGCTAGAGGGCGAATGCCTAGTAGCACACAGCAAAAAATATCCATATATTCTGATAAAATACAACGCCACACACTGTCCGGGGCAACAAAAGAGCGGCGAGCCTCTAGCGCACGAAGGAAATAATTATGAATAATGATGATGGCATCGGGCGCGCTAGTAGTTGGGGCGCATTGCCGCGGCGAAGCACTTTTATCGTTCGCAAATCGTTTCCCTCGTGCCACCGGGACTTTAGGCCGGCAAGAACTGGCGGCCCTTGTCTGAAAGGAAACGTACACCTACCTCGAAAAGCCAGTAGAAATCGAATATTGAAAGTCAACAACGGCGCTGCCGATGTATGGCGACTGTCGATGAACCTCGCCCTGCGGTGGGACGCGCCGCTCGAGTTGAGCTCCCGGCTGGCCGTTATGGATGGATAATTTTTCCTCAATTCGTTACGAGGTTTTCTATTATTCTTATCTTTCCCTCTCTCTCTCTCTCCCTCTAGCTTTCACTTCCCTACACCACTTCCTATTGTTCTCTTTCCCCTTGCCCATACTGTATCGTTTGTTGCTGTCTTTTTATCGCTTCTGCATTCAATCTCTTCATCATCGGTTCGGGTGTTTCGGATGTCTCCGCGGAGTGCTCTCGCGCCGCGATCGACCCGCTAACGTCGTCGCTGGCGGTTCGGGGCGCATATATTTGGTCCCTGAAAATAAAATTAATGAGGGATTAAGCTATGACTTCATTAATCAAATTGAATGCCGGGCATTGATTATCGTCGGAAGACGCCTCACAAACGCGTACCAGTGTGTGAGTCCCGTGTGTTTGTGCGTGTGTGTATCGTTCGTGTTCGCTTTTGTGATTTATGGAATGATTTTTATGTGCTTATTGTTGATGCACGGGCAACAACACCGTCCTGTGTCGTCCTATGCATTAATGCTACTCACACATTGCTATTCCACAGCACGTCTTCGTTAAATAACGCCCCCTTGCATGGTAAACGCATAATACACCGATACAAATCGAACCCCGAATCATTTCGAAAGTGATATTGATTGTTTTCCATCATCTTGAGCTGCTTTTTCTCCACTTTTGCCGAGTGCGAATGGAAAGCAGAAGCGGGAAATCGAGCCCGGGCGCGCACATCCTGCCCACGACACTAATCTGAAACGTTTAAGCTGCAACGTTTAGGCATTATGATGCTATTAGTATCTTGCCACCACCATCGCTGCCATTTCCCAGCGCAGGGGGGTGGATCAATTTTCTCGCCCAAGGGCAGCACCCATCAATTGGGACAACAAGCTGCAATCGAATTACGCCGAGTGGAGATGGATTCATTTGTTTCGTGGCATTACGTACCGGTGACATTTTTCACGTCCCAGCTCTTCCGGCGTTCCGTTTGGCTTTCACACGCTGTTTTCTTCGAGGCTAAGCTTTGTTTGGGGCGGTTTTGGTTTTCCTTTTTTCCCATCAGCAAAGTGAGTATTGATTTGCGTGTTGTGTCCATTTGTACTTGCTGTTGTTTGTATTGTTTTCGTTGCCTTATAAGTCGGTGATAAGATTAATTGTGACTCATTTCGTAGAACAATAACGATCCGTCGTAAGCATTTGTGTTGGGTCGTGTTTTGGCTTATCTTGCTCCAAGGCAGCTTTGCCGAAGATTCTTTCTTGGGTTGGGATTGGGCTTTTTTGTTCTCGGGTGCCTCTTCCACCGCCAACCATCACCACCGGACTGGCCATTCAATTATATCCGGTGATTCACATGTTTTCTTCCTTCTCTCTTAAGCTCAGCCTTAAATGTCTCTATCACCATCATCATCCCCATGAACGTGGCAGTTAGCTAATGTACTGGGTTGGGGGTTCGTTGTAAGCGGTCGTCAGCGAGCGCGCGTCCAATCTTTAAAGCCGGTACAGTGCTCTACCGGCAAACCAACCAAAAAAAAAGCGTGCTCCAACCAGGCACGGGTTATGTTTACGCGTGTTATCCGCACCCGTGTATCGCAGCACTTTGCTCTGACGCAAGTCAGGCAACCGAGTGTTTCGGCGCTCGTAAACCCGGCCATGCCCCGGGAAAGTTTGTGTAATGTTTAGAGGCCGTAGGAGCGAGTTCGTAACCCCGCTGTAAAACCTTCACCACAAACAACGCAACCAAACTGGACAAACGGTACGCTGTGAGACATTAAACAGCGCACCTCCCATGCATTCGGGCGCAATGCGCATACACATCTCCTTTCCTGCGGTGGTGAAGGTGTTTACGACTAGCTGACGGACCAGGCAAACCAAAGATAGAGAGAGATAGAGAGAGAGAGAGACAGAGCTGAGGACAAGTAAAGGCAACAACGAAAAGAGTTCCCTAAAGTTCGGATACTACTTGCGCGTCTCTAATTGACATGCACTGTGGCGTGCGTTAGTCTAGCGCGGGTTTACGAGTGAAGTTTCTCCGTTTTACGATTAATAAATCAGCCGATAAGCCGCCAAGAATGGACGGGCTGTAGACGATTGGAATTTCCTGTGGCATTATTCATAACCACAAAAGCCGCGGTGGTGGTCACAAGATTTTACTACGCTCCATTCCGTCCATGCGTACTGCCGAAATTGACCAACTCCCCAAATAATGCTCGCATGTCTTGCTTGATGTCTATGCAGTTTTGATGGAAGCTAAACGATCGGTTCGTTGGATGAATCGTTAGTTCGATTAATGAATTGAGCAGCAGCTTGATCAACGTCACCATAAAATAGTTGGGACCTTGGAAGACAACTTGGATGATTACTCTTCTTCTAATTTGTACTTTACGATGAGCAGTGCCCATAACTCAGGATAAGGAATTAGCTCATGATCGATTCGTCGTAGTTTCGCTTTCACTCTTTCGTGCCTCTGACAAAGAGCCAACGCGTCACCAATTCTAGAATATTCTTCGAGTACATAAGGCAATGTGGCACAGTGATAAAAAAGCTGCACGCTAAAGTGACGTAAAATCCTTGAATAATTTATTAAATTAGAGCATCGTAAACCTGTCGGCTTGACAGTTTGCTGATGTGTGTTCCAAGGTAAATATCCGCCTACCTGTACAATGTGTCTTGCAGTGTCGAAAAAAACAACACCCCCATAAACCAAATGCTGTCTCCTTTTTTCACTCGGCCATAAATTACCTCTCCCGCTTTACCCGCTGTACAGCCAGCTATCCACACCCGTACTAGTGAAAGAAAAAATATCCTAAAGAAGAAATAGCGTCCAATTCCGGTAGAACTTTCTTGATTACCAGTGGCCACACAAGCACCCAATGCCCGCTGTTCGTCTCGCTACGCACCGCTGATCCAAATGCAGGTACCGCCTGGGTCCAGACTCCTTAATTATAACGGAACGAAGTCAACAGAATCAACAACCGGAACTACTACACATGCCGTGGGGCACACACGGGGAAAACGAAGGGGCACACACGTATGTACCGCCAAACCACACGTGTACCGACAGCAGCGGGCGTGATAGAAACACGATGCATCCCATTGCAGCACGCGGGTGCCGCCGGCGAACGAACACACGAAGCACGGTCACAAATTCTAGAGTTTCCAATAAATTTTCCGAACCAAATTGAGTTGTACGGTAATTACGAAAGCCATTAGCGGAACTGAGACTTACGACGGTGGTGCTGCTGGCTGACGGGCTAGATGGTAGGCTTTCCTTTTGCCGCGACTAGTCGTCGTATCATAACCCCCACCTTGTTGGCTAGAGGTTCCTCCAGAAACCACCCAGCAGCGCCAATCGTTACAACGCCCTATCTTGCTAACTTTTGCACCAGCGCTAGATTATGTACATGCGCGCTGAGTTGGAAGGAAAACCCAACCACCAGTTAGTTTTGGTAGCCACTCTAAAGTGACTCCCTTTTTTCCTGATGTGCACACTTGATGTCCCTGGTATTATCCATCGTAACCAATCCGCCCCTCACACCTCCTTCAATACTGCGCGCTGCAATCGATGGTAATTTATGGCTTTTGGAGCTATAACCAACTTTAGGCCCAGGCAACAGGCGATGGTTCACATCTTTCGTAACTCTTCCTTAATTTACGAAACAGTCCCGCTGCTTGATGGATGAAAGGTTCTTTCATCGATAAATGGCAGTACGTGCAAAGTTTTAATGTCTATTTTTCCTCCATCACGGGCGTAGCAAAGGAATGGAGAGGGGAGAAATTGATAGAACGATGGTTTCCGTTGAAAGCGCGAGCGATAACTCTACGATGGAGCGAGGGTAGGGGACAGAGCTTAGAAGCAGGGGACAGAATCTATCAACCTGGCATCTATCTTCCAAAAGGGGCAATCTTTTATCCTCTTATCGTATACCGTCAATCTTGAAACCGCCCGTTTTCTTCCTTTTGAAGGCGTTTTTGTAATACACTTTTCTTTTTGTTTGGGGCATTTCAGTTTGCTTTTGTCAGATTTTCTGTTAAAATTCACTTTTTTCTTCTTTGAACTCAAGTTTGGTAACACGCCTAAATTGGTGAATAAGTTTTGGAGGGCCTTTTATAGTTCTCTATTAACAAAGAGATATTTTTATACGTATTGAAAATATTCCATTTTAAATTTCCCTTAACGCTTACCATCGATGTCAATTATAAAATCGGTTGTTTTTTTTTCTTTTGTGGTTGCATATATTTACCCTTCCTTTATGTGCTTGGGAAACTTCGCACATGCATTTCTTCGTTGAGTCTTTACCCCTAGAAGACTTCTAAGCATAATCGTAGTTGTTATCTTTCAATCACACTCCCACATGTTGCGTAACGTTGATGAAATCTTACCCTGCAAAATGGATTTATTCTAAAAGACCTCGGTGCGGTAACGGTAAAGTCATTCCTACCCCGAAAACATCTCTCTTGTACATGCGACCTAATCTTGCGGTTTTGAACGGAGCTTAAAATTATTATCTACAAGACCGAGCTGACAAAAACAAACCTTTGACCGTTTTCATAGTCAGAACTCTGCAGACAGAATAATTTTCACTCTCCAAAACGCCCATTTTCTTCAGTACGTAAGGAGCAAGATTTATTACAAGTAGGCCGACGTAGACGTTTACGAAAATAAACAAACTTCCCACAAGTCCGCTGGTTTCGGCCTTCTTGGAGATAGTCTACTTGGTTGAGGCCCGTCCGATCGGTTGAATAACAGAGTTAAATGCGCCGGAAAGGCAGGAAAGAGGATGTGAGTTGCATTGAGCTCTATCGGTCAGAAACCATGCTCGGTTGATAAGGGTATCCTCCCGGAACAACTAGCCACACACCGCTGTGTTGTGTGTCTGGACATCGCTGTCTGCCAAGAAGAAAGACACGAACCTTGAGAAATATTGTGTCACATGGCTTCTTGGGCAATATAGTGCTCGATCAAACAAGCAGAAGCTTGTTTCTTTATCTGGAAACTAAAAATTTTATTGTTCTTACTCGTCCGACTAACCGGTATTGTGCGACGCTCTCGACGGTAACTGATAGGCTCAACCTGGTTCAACTTCCACCATCGGATCAACTGACCGGACAGAGAGGCTGCTTTTCGTGTCGAGCTGTAGTGCGTTCCGGGCCGACAGCTTCACAAGATAAACAAAACTTCCGGGAGCTAAGATAAATGGTAACGGCACAGGGAGAAAGAGAACGTCGTGCAAGAAGTTCTTAGAAAAGCCGTGATCGTCTCGAGAAGGTGTCGTAAATTTCGAACCACCATCGTCGTGTGTATGGGGTTGTATGTGATGGAGCGCGAGTGTGAGTCGTTCAATTCGTACCGGCAATTTCGTCTCCATCTTCGCTCGTTTATTTCCGAACGTTCTAAACAGTATCATTTTCAATTTTGTTTCCCCACCGGGAATGTGCTGGCCAAACCAGATGATCGAAAAGTGGAACGCAGGCATGGCGTGGCGCAACATGCAAGCCAAGCCTACGGCCTAATGTTAGCAAACGGGAATTTGTCCACCTTGCTGTGTCATGTCAAAATCCTTTTCATGTTCGACTCGTACCGTGTGCTATTATGAGCCACAGTACAGGGCTTCTGTGTACCCAACGATAGAACAACTAATGTTGCCACACGCAGTAAGAAAAGCAAGAATGTTTGGAGTCTGGAACACAAGAATTGGAGTCGGAGGCAAAGCTGACGAAAAGGTACGTAACGACTCAAAACATCTTTTTTGTTCGAAAGGATTCCAGCCCTCCGTCGCATGGCAGCAGCATAACCACCGATTTCTTTGTCATTTATTCCGCTAGTTAGTAACGTGCTTAAAGCGACAGCTCAAGCAAGGTACAGACAGTATAAAAGGCTACACGTTCTTGGAATATTCTGTCATGTTTCGTAACATAACGTTTCGTTGGCAAACAGTAGTGTCTGCCTGTTTCTTGTTTACTGTTTTACGTTCGCACAAAGGTGACAGAGAATACAATCTCACACTAAGCGTACTGGAAATTTTCGTTTAGACATTACCGGTGTGGTTTAAGAGATGTGACTTCATTACAAAAATTGTTGGATATTCAAAGCAAAGTGTTTTTAAACAAGCAAAAACTGATATTAAAACATTTTACCGCCACTTTTGCCCTCATATAGCGCAGAAGTATGTGTTTTTCTCGATTCCTTATACTAGTTCTCAGCTAGAACGCCAGCCAAAGTCTATTCCCAGCTAGTTAGGTTGTGCAACCTTCGCTAGACTATGCTGTCAAACCTGTTTCAGGTGGGATAGCATCGTAATGTAATAACCGTCGAAACGAAGAATTAGAGCTCTGCCTTGCAATTCCAATCAAAACCTACACCCACCCACTGCGTGGTCGCGGTGCTGTGGCCCCATTCTTGGAAGCAAAATACCATCACCACCGTGACTATTCTGTCGAGCTCGTTTGTCGTAAATGAGATTTTCTTAGTTCCGGTTTTTAGCCCCAGCGATAAAAACCACCAGCCAGTGCCCGGTGGCTCTGGTTTCCTGTCAAACGCAACCGGGGATTTATTGGTTTACTTTGGTCGACAAGCGAACCCCCGCCAGCCGGCTCGCCCTTCGGCACTGGCACTGTAAAATGCACGCACAACCGCACCGTACAGCCTCCTCGACCGAAGATTAATGAAAGCCAGAAACAACCGGTCGAGCGGTAAAACTTTCCCCATTCGGCACCGGTGTGCTCCCGATGTCCGATTTCAAGTTTGCGCCCAGCAAACGAACTTCCGCGGGGGACCTCGCACCTAAGCCCCTGGACAAACTTTGTGACATTGCTTGCACCAGGAAAGCTGGTTTCGAGAAAAAAGGTGTACGAGCAGCAGCAGCAGAATGCTAATCGAAATTTTTGACCATTCCTCCTCGAACCGAACTCCCTGGTTCCTTTGGCTGCCCATGGGCAGTGCGTTGTGGAACTTAGACGCAAGCTTCCAACGGGGTGTAATGCGGGAGTAAACACTCACATACACACACACACACACACGCAAAGGCACGCCAGCCTTGCTCTTTGTGACGGCGACTTGTTTGCATACTTTGCCCTCATTCTCGTTCTTTTCCCCTGAGCAGCCCGATCATGTGTCGGAACTCGGAGCTACACTGGGGCCGTAAATCACCTCCGATCCAATAGTGGCACAAACTTCAACTGCTCCTTGACTGAGACCCCACTGGCTGGCATACGCGTCACCTCCGAGCACTACCACCAGATCTCCGGTTGGCGATGCTTTAATCTATGCCCTCCCTCCCGCCCTTTTGTACCCCATATCTCACGCCTCACACGCTATCGGCTCGCGTAACTTCTGCAGCTGGCGGAGGTTCTGGTGTCCAACTGCTGTTTGCAGTTCGTTATAAATTATCAGTACACATCGACACCGCGCAACAACACGCGGCTCGTTACTCGGCAATTTCGCGAGTGGGATTCGCGGCCGTCTACTGCAGCATATCGAAAGAGCCTTCTCCTTTCGGTTGTGGCAAGCATTTAGCAGCTTATTTACGATGCGTTCCGAGCAGTGTGCCTGCAACGCGCTTATTTTATACCGAAATGCTGGGAATGCTCACAAAGCTGGCTGTCTAACTTTTCATATGCAGCACCATACTTGCTTTGCGTCTTATTTGGTAAATAACGTTACTTAAGTGTAGGCAGACCGGGAGACCGAAAGCTCTCACCCACAATGAAGGAAGCAAAAAACTAATCTAACGAGTGTGTATATGTAGTTTCAATGTAAATCGTTCCATGTTTAGTTTCCTTCAAGAATCTAATAAAAAACCGAGTCATGCTAGTTGTGGCTGAGAGGGTGTTTTTTTATTTTCATTTCCAACCCGGATAAATAGGCCCAATGTGCCCTCTGCCCACGAGCACTTTGCTTTACTGCACACCAAACAGCATGGAATCCAAACGAACCAACTCGCTCGTTCGTTCGCTTACGTAAGTGTCCTTTTAAAAGCTCATAGTCGTGCACGGCCCTTGCTGCTGGAACGAAAATAAAACTCATATCCCTAACGAATTCTAACTCTTGCGCGCGACCTAAACCTCCAAAGCCCCTGCCTTAGACCCAGGCACGCTTTACCACAAACGTAGTCCCCGGAAAAGAGGAGAGCTGGTTCGTCTTATCTCCATCTCATTCCGGTCGTTTCGGGCTGTGTGGCTCAGGCGGTCGTTTTAGTGGGGGTTTATTTATTTTTTGTGCGCTCCCCAACCCGATTCTCGCTTCTTTGCGAGGCTTTCGTTCATTTATTTTATGGGTACATCAGGCAGAATCGTGTAGCCTTTCGTACGCCATCCATCGTTAGTCGGGCTTATTCCACAAAACCCGCAAATGTTTGCTAAAACGCGCCTCCTGCACACTAGCACGCACATACACACATATGCCGTAGTCCGTGACATGCATTCATAGCCGGACCAGCCAAGCCCGAGCCTGGTGATTGCTGGTGCTGCCCGACCCATCGGGTTTCCAGCAAAATCCCTTTCGCAAACCGGCCGACCTTTGCTCAGCCTCTCAGCTATGACCATGAGACGCCCTGCGTCAGCATAGCAGAACCCTCCTCTCCAATCGCTTTGGAATTGGGATTTTCTTTTCTCCACTTCGCATCTGCTTGGTTGCAAAAAAAGGTCCCTCAGTGGGGTTGGTTTTCAATTTCTCAGCGCTTAGCTGGTCTAGGTAGCTTTTCGTCGGACCTATTTGCGCTTGGATGGTAGAGTGCTGTGTTGCTTGCTCAACAGAATTCGCTGTGGACGAAATGTTTTGTCGGTTGCGTTCAATCAGAACATTGACAAAGATATCCAAGTCAAATTTTTATTTGAATTTTATAACCTTACTCCAGATTTAATAGTGACCATATGTTTTCTAGTTCAATGTTTTAACACCCAACATTTTCGTCTTCTTTTTTCTATTTACAGTGACCGAATCACTTTTTGCCGCTGGAGGATACAACACACCTCCTGCCAGCTCCCCATTTCTGCCCTGCTCTCCGTTAGAGCTTGTGGCCAAAAACTTTCACAGTGCCGGAGCTGCCCTCTCCTTCAGTCAGGTAAGTGTGACCGAGGTGTTGGTTTTTGTTTTCTTTTCAGGACCCCGGGCCTATGGTATAAACAAATTTAATTAGGTGCACATTATTCTACTCAAAGCCGAAACAAGCGGGAGGGAAAAAACAGGCCCGTTGATTTTGTTTGTTCGTCTTTGGAGTTCGATTTGTCTTGCCTGGCTGGCCCGAAGCTGGGAGGAAGTGCTCCGGGTTTGGAAGGAAAGAATTTACGGCATCCCGTCGAGTTTCGCACGTCAATCATGGCGTTTCCATTCGCACGCGCGCTCTTTCTCTGGCACAGGATCGACGTCCGTGCTCCTTACTTGGTCAAGCCCGTCCACGCGAAGATCGATGATGGCTTAAGAACCCCGCTGGCGTGACGATTTTGTTGTTTTTTCTTCCTTCCCTTTGAACTGTTTTGGGTTCTTCCCGACGCATCCCCCCCCCCCCCGCTTTCACCGCCGTAACCGCGTTCTCCTTCTTAGTTCATTCTCGCACGCTCTCTTTCTTTTTTTTTCCTTCTCGCGCACCTTCCGTCCCCCCCCAACCCTCGCTTTCAAACTCCGTGCCTGACACTAACGCCCAAGCTCCGGAAACCAACTGAACACCTCCAATACAGCAAACAATACAGCAGGAGGGGGGAGGAAAACACCCGCGAGGAAAAAGGAAAAGTGTCATTAATCAAAGCCCGGGGCTTGCCACGGTTTCGATCACGTTTGGACAGACGCTAGACGTGGTGTCGAAGCGGAACGTACACCCATACACAAACTGTGTGCGATGCTTCCGCGTCTCGTACGCGTGTGTTTGCGGGTTGTGCGTTCGCGTACCAGCGGCAGCATGATTATTGATGAGCTGTGGAAACGACTTCTCTCCGTTGGCCGCGGGTATGCGCGCGGAGCGAAGAAAGTGCCATACTCGTAACGGCCTATTTGAGGTGCTGTTCAGAGCGAAGGCCCGAAAAACCGTTCTTGTTCTTTCCCCGGAAAAAGCTCCCAACGAGCGCGTTTACGTCTGTTTGAACGATGAACCATTTGCCTATCTACAGCTGTATGCCTACTGACAAAATATTTACTGCGTAGCAGCAGCGAGTCCGTGGCTTGAAGTTACACAGCCCCAACACACGTGAATGATTGTGCGACATGGTGTTAAAACCATCAACCCGTCTCCACAGCTCAACACTGAATTTAAATGAGTCGTGGCGCGGCGTGGAAAGAGCTTCAACAGACCCAAAAGAAGCAAACACTAACAATCCAATGTGCTTTCTTTCGCAGGCAAACAGCAGCATCTTCGTGCAGTCGCAGACCGATTTCATCAATGGCATCACGTCGGTCGCGAAGAAAACCGAAACCTGCATCGGACGGTGGGAGCATGGCACCATAGAACCGCTGCAGATACAGGTACGCGTCCGAGTGTTTCGTTCGTCTTTTCAATTGTCAAACATTACAGCATTCGCGTTTGTGAATTATGTTCAACATATATATATATATATATATATATATATATATATATATATATATATATATATATATAT